>SJYX01013883.1:120847-148476 GCA_006410675.1 Oreotragus oreotragus | reverse complement strand
CGGCACTCAGCTTTCTTTATAGTCCAACTCTCATATCCCTACATGACTACTGGAAAAACCAAGACCCACAGCCAAATTCAATCCACAGAACCACAGTGAGCGGCCCTGAACAGCTACTGCTGAACGCAGAAACTAAGGGCCACGCTGCCAACACCTGTGCTGGCACAGGACACAAGCCCTACCCTCTTCTGCCCTTAGAAACCAGCTCCCAAGCAAAGTCCAGGTGGCTTTATGTCATTCATCCCACTTCATGTCATTTATCCCACTTCTAACTATAGAAGAGTGGAAATTGAGTATCTAAACTTTGTAGCAGAGTCATGGTCTGTTTTTTTCAGTAAGAATTCTAGGGTCAAGAATTCTCCAAATATGAGAAAGCCAGTGAGATGTGGGACTGGGACAGAAGACTGCTGGGTCCCAAGCTGAGCAGCTGGAGTCCATCCCCGGTGGACAGATGCTCCACAACAGCAGAACGGAGGAGAAGCAGAGCCTTGCTCAGACAAGAGATTAAAGACAGCACATATTCCCTGTTCTCAAAGTCAAGGAGACCTTTCTGACTCTACACACACAGAAAGGTTCCTTGGAAGTCAGAATGGGAGGGGGCGCCACCCCATAGTAGGTGATGTCAACCTACCCATAGGCCTCTTGACTAGAATCCATCTTGGCTGAGAGATATTCATGCATGTAGGAAGACCCTGAGATATATCAAATACAGACTCATAACTAGGTAAAACAAGATAACTGGCCAAAGGAAACCTGGAAGAAATGTTCCATATGAATGACTCAAACTGATTTGGGACGCAGGCAGCTGAGGTTCAGGTGGGAAAGAATCCCCTGCCACGCAGGAGAGGGGGGTTCGATCCCTGGGTTGGGAAGATCCCCTGGAGAAGGGAATGGCTACCTACTTCAGTATTCTTGCCTGAAGAATTCCATGGACTTTTGAACTGTGGTGTTGGAGAAGACTCTTGAGAGTCCCTTGGACTGCAAGGAAATCAAACCAATTAGTCCTAAGGGAAATCAGTCCTGAATATTTATTGGAAGGACTGATGCTGAAACTGAAACTCCAATACTTTGGCCACCTGATGTAAAGAACTGACGCTGATGCTGGGAAAGATTGAAGGCAAGAGGAGAAGGGGACGACAGAAGATGAGATGGTAGGATGGCATCACTGACTCGATGGACATGAGTTTGAACAAACTTCAGGAGTTGGTGATGGACAGGGAGGCCTGGCGTGCTGCAGTCCATGGGGTCACAAAGGGTCGGACACGACTGAGCTACTGAACTGAACTGAACAGGGCAGTGCTCCAGGAATCTTGTGCTCAGCCTGAAGTTGCCCTCTTCCAGCTGGGTGAAAGCTCTCGTTTCTGCAGGAAAAAGTCAAAGATACTGTTGTGTATATCCCTTGAGGAAGATGCAGGATCCCGCTTTAATCACTGCACCACCTTTCTTGACTGCTCCTCCTGTTTCCGCCTTCCCTTACTTCCCTGATTAGCAAGTGCTTGAACCTGCCCTGTGTACTCAGGGGAGGTCTGGGCAGACAAAGCCTTTTCCCTACAAATGAGAAATGGGGACACATAAAGGATTTGGACCCAGGAGGGCCTCACAGGGTTCTGCTCAGTTTCAAGACCACACTTTGAGAAACACCCACCCAGCCGGTTTCTAGGTCCCAGCCATTCTTGACATGGTTCTATCATTTATTCTCTCAGCACTTTCCAGGTTTCCAGTGGGTGGGATTTGAGTTTGGATGAAACCGTGTCTTCTTATGATCCAAGTGGAGACGTGCACCTTAGTCCAAGCTCCACCCCGACCTACTGTATCAGAATCTCAGAGCGGAAACTGAGCTGACATAAACAGTTCGTGAAGTCCCTCACGTGTCTGTTGTGCAAACCCTGGGCTCACCGCCTCAGTACCACACAGGACTCCAGCCCTTTTCTCCCTGTTCCCAGCTCCACTGACGCCTTAGCTTCCTGCAGGGTTTCCTGGAGGATGGGGCACCTCTTGTTGATAGATGTTGCTTCCAGCTCCCTGTCAAAAAATCCATCTCTTCATTTTCTAAGACTTTATCCATATCCGTTTGGCAGGAGACTACATTTCATTACGATCATTACCCATATGGACAAGCAGCCAAGATTTAATGTCTGTTGGTAAATAATTGCTTTCCTCACTAATAGCTCCTGATGGCCATCCAGAGAGAAGCCAGACCTTCTCAACGACCTAGTCCCCTTTGCGGGCACGCACGCATACGAAGGCCGGAATCTGAAGCCCACACACCCTGGGACTCCAGTTCGAGCCTCTGCAGCCAGGATGGGGAAATAACAGAGGCTGACTGCTCCATCCTCTGTCCAGTCCACACCGCACCTCCTCCGTGGAGCCTTGTCTGGCTGCTTTCTCCTCTCTGATTTCCTACCACCTGTCACGTCACACAGCTTAGCACTGGACTGCGCCCTTCTTTGGAATGTGGTCCATGTGTCTTGTTTGCATACTTACTACTATCTAGCAATTCTGCAGGCTCTCTGAGAGCAGGATCCAGGTTTGAGACCTCTTTTGACGAAGCAGGGAGGTAAAAAGAGGGATAGATCTAGGATCAGCTCAAGAACCTCACCCTGGGGCTTCCCTAATGGCTCAGTGGTAAAGAATCCACCTGCCAAGGCAGGAGACATGGGTTCGATCCCGGATCCAGGAAGATCCCACATGCCTTGGAGCAACTAAGCCCGTGAATCGTAACTATTGAGCCTGTGATCTAGAGCTCAGAACTACAAGTACGGAGCCTGTTGCCACAGCTGCTGAAGCCCACGTACCCTAGAGCTCATGCTTCGCAACAAGAGACACCACCACAGAGAGAAGCACCACAGCTAGAGGGGAGCCCATGTAGGAATGAAGACCCAGCAAGCAGATAAAATCATGTACATATGTGTGTGTGTGTGTCTAAAAAGAACCTCACCCTGAAGTGAGACAGGAGCTGAAGATGCTGCAGCAGAGCAGTCTGGAAGCATCTCCCTGCCAAGGTGAAGGCGAGGTACAGTGTTCAAGGCTGTTGTCACCCCAGACACGTTTCAGGTCAGAGGTGCTAAAGGGAGATCCACCTGCTGGGGAGGGAGAGGGCCAAAGTCATGGCAGCACAGGGTGAAGAACCCAAGCGCCAGCTGATACTTAGGGCTCGTACAACAGGAAGCAGTCACCACCCAAAGAGCGTCGGCTGCCAGTCAGGCCCTAAGCAGTGGGGCAGCGGGGACGTCCACCAGTCCTGCCCATCCAGGGAGAGGCAGGACCGACCCCCCAGAGCGCCGGGATGGGACTCAGTTCAGGTAACCAGCTGTAGACAGACTGGATTTGTGGAAAGAAACTTGATCAAAGACAAGTGGGGGTCAATCAGACAGAAAAGAGACCTGCCTTCAGGGACTGACCTGGCCCGGAAACCCCAGCAACTCCTCTGCCCTCCTCCACCGCCGCAGGGGACGTCTCCAGGCTGAGAACTGCTTTCCTCTCTCCCCTTACCACAGTTCTGTGGACAGCCCTCTTTGCAGCTGGTCCCAGACATCTGCCTCAGTCTGTGAATTAATTCTTGATTCCCAGGGTTTCATCATCCAAGACTGACTGTGTTCATCTTTGACTCAAGTGGCAGAAAATTGTGGAAAGCAGGTCCTGGTTGGTAATTTTCAAGCCCACAGTCACTGGAATTGTGTTAAGCATGTACTTGATGCCCATCTGCTCCAATACATCAAGTAAACTCAGCTCACTCAAGTGTATGCTGGGAGGGTGAGGACAACTCCCTGCTGGTAAGGGCAGGCCAGCTTCAGAATCCATCGAAGCTTCCCAGTTATCCTCCCTGTCACTCCCTACTTTATCCTTTTCTTAAGATCAAGGAGAAAAGTGAAAGTTCCTCAGTCATGTCTGACTCTTTGCAACCCCATGGACTACACAGTCCATGAAATTCTCCAGGCCAGAATACTGGAGTGGGTAGCTTATCCCTTTTGCAGTGGATCTTCCCAACCCAGGGATCAAACCCAGGTCTCCCGCATTGCAAGAAGATTCTTTACCAGTTGAGCCATGAGGGAAGCCCAGGATCAAGGAGACCTGGGTACAAATCCACCACTTAGTAGTTCAGAACCTTCTGTAAGTTAATTAACATCCCCAAAAGATGGAGATAACAAATTCTGTGGATGAGAGGCCTCTGCCCCCAATCAATGGATGCTAACTGGCCAGCCTGCTCCTCCTTTCCCTCACACGTCAAAAAGTAGGACTTGAGAATTGGTACTCAGTGAACACATTGACTTGACTAGACTAAGGATATCAAGCTGTAGGCAAGGTCCCACTTACAGCAAGTGGGAGACCCACCAACACAGTGCTTCTGGGTCCCAGAGATGTCACAAGTCAGTGCTTGGGGGAAGAGCTGATGAAATGTAAACTGCTAGACCATTTGCAAGGCTAGACACAGACTCTCTTGAAAGATGAAGCACCATATAAACATGTAACATCATAACAGCATTAAGGCATGAGTCAGTATTCTTGCTTAGAGAATCCCAGGGACAGAGGAGCCTGGTGGGCTGCCATCTATGGGGTCGCACAGAGTCGGACACGACTGAAGTGACTTAGCAGTAGCAGCAGCAGCAGCAACATGTTCAAAAGATGGATGAAAGGATTGGGGATGGAGGGGGTAGGGGGCGTCAAAGAGGCAGAATGATGGCATGATGTAGGAGCAAGGGTCTTTCTGCTCAGGCTACTGCCCCACGCTCTGTTTCAAGGTTTTAGTATGTTTTTAATCACTTTACTACAAATTATGCGAACCAATGGCAGGTGCCTGGTGGAAGAAGAAAATAATGGTTCAAGCATGAGAGTCATTTTCCTATTGATTTCCTTTCTCTTCATTTCCTCTTGACCTCACTAGAGAAGGCACAAGTCTCACTGTTCAAAGAAACCATAACTCAGTCCTCACTGATGGACTTTAAAAAAGTACTTAATATTTTTCTCCTTATGTCCCAGGGAACCACATTTCAGGTGTTTAATCAATTTTACAGCCTCTAAATATTTAGGATTTATGGAAAGCTTTTAAACTCAGTGGAAAAAATAAAAACAGAATGTACTAAATTTAGGATAAATTTCTAGTCTCGTTATGGGTGTTAATTTACGATTTGACAATGATTTCAAGAATTTTCTTCAGATCCTCTGTGGCTTATATTTTCTTATTATTCAACCTAGTTTTATTCTCAGTGTCAAATGAGTCACACATTCAGGCACACAGAGGATAACGTCCATCATTCCATACATAAAGCCAGAGTCTTAGTCGATGGAATTATGACCCCCCTGGGAAGAAGACTGAGGCAGTCCTTGTGGTGTTTAATCACCGCTGGTGATGAAAATGCCCAATCCTTCAAAAGGCCGACTTGTGGGAGACAGTGACCCTGGGAGCTGAGCCTGAGGTCAGAGTGTCTCAACTGCCCTAAATGAGGCTCCAGCCTCAGCAATGATAACACAAAGGCTTCTTCCAAAGCAATAAAGCAGTTTCCAGAAGCATCCATCAGTCTGATACTCACTGAAGCGGCTTTGTTTCTTGGCGGATCCTTCACTCCCACTTCCAAGCGGGGAAGAAGGAGCTGGGGTTTGGCTCCTGTGCTTTAGGAATCGTATTTTCTCCCCCTTGGGTGCGAGACAAGAAGAGGGGTTAAAACTGAGCAGGGAGGTAGAGACTCCCATTGCAGATGGCAGGGAAAATCTTACCACATCGTCATGGCTCCTGTGCGGGGCTGGGAGACATCTCTGCAGCTGCCGTCTCAAAGCACAGCTCAATCTCCATGTCCNGAGGGGTTAAAACTGAGCAGGGAGGTAGAGACTCCCATTGTGGATGGCAGGGAAAATCTTACCACATCGTCATGGCTCCTGTGCGGGGCTGGGAGACATCTCTGCAGCTGCCGTCTCAAAGCACAGCTCAATCTCCATGTCCACCTGGCTTCGAACCTTCAACATCTTCAACTCTGATTTCCTTGGATGCCGTCCACTGGTCTTCCCACCTGACTCCGCTTTTCTGATTTTCCCTTTCAAACTGATGACTTGTTTCAACAGTCTGTATAGATTTGGGATCCAACTACTGCCCCAAGGTGTTCCCTTCAGTCCCACATTCCTCACCTGGAGGCAGGTAATGCCTTCATCTTCACACTCTACCCAGAGCCTCCGTTTCCCCCAGGTTCCCATTTGCCCAGAAGGGAGGCTGGACAGCCTGTGTGATGAACCTTCTCCCAGGGAGAGCGATGTGTCTCCCAGGCGGTCCTGGGATTCCTGCCCTGTGTCTCCCATCTCCAGTCCAGCGTACACCCACAGGGAACCGCTCACGCCTGCTCTCCCAGAACAGGGTGGAGCTCTAGCTCTCTCCCCCACATTCCCCATCAGAGTCCTGCTTAACGTGTCCCAATAAGGCCTGGCGAGGTCTTGTGATATGCAGATTTCTGATCAGGTGAAGACAGAAGTAAGTTTTCCAAAGCCTATTTAAGGGAGAGTGCCTTAGCACAAAGAATGAAAGAGAGAGAATCATAGAACTTCACCTAGACGGATGAAGGGATTTCTTTAGGGCGAATCACTCAGTGCTATTGCTCCCATAAAATCACACAGGACAAAAAACGCTTTTATCTTTGGCTGCGCTGGGCCCTTGGAGCTGCCTGGGCGTTTCTCTAGCTGCAGCAAGCAGGGGCGTTTCTCTAGCTGCAGCAAGCAGGGGCGTTTCTCTAGTTGCAGCAAGCAGGGCCGTTTCTCTAGCTGCGGTGCACAGGCTTCTCGCTGCAGCGGCTTCCTGTGCAGCCGAGCACAGGCTGTGGACACGCAGGCTTCAGGACTGGCAGCGTGCGGGCTCAGTCATTGCAGCTCCTGTGTTCTCGAGCACAGGCTCAGCAGTTGTGGCACACGGACTTAGATGCTCCGTGGCACATGGGATCATCCCAGACCAGGGACTGAACTCGAGTCTCCTGCACCGGCAGGTGAATTCTTTACCACTGAGCCACCAGGGAAGTCCTCTCATTTTCCACACTCGTTTCTGGTGAGAGAGGCCAGGATCAAGAGGCCGGGGAGGACCTCGGCCACAGTCCTGGCTCTGCCATCAAAAGCTGTGGGGCCTTTGGCAAGCACTTCAGCTTTCCTGGGACTGCTTCGGCATCTCAAAAATGCCCTGTTGCTCGCTCAGTCATGTCCAACTCTTTGGGACCCCATGGACTATATAGCCCGCTGGGCTTCCCTGTCTGTGGAATTTCCCAGGCAAGTCTATTGGAGTGGCTTGCTACAGAGAAGAAGTAAACTAACATTTACTTGATACCTACTATGTGCCATGGACTTCCCTGGTGGCTTAGACAGTAAAGCGTCTGCCTACAATGCGGGAGACCCTGGTTCAATCCCGGGCTGGGAAGATCTCCTGAAGAAGGTAACAGCAACCCACTCCAGTATTCTTGCCTGGAAAATCCCATGGACAGAGGAGCCGGGTAGGCTACAGTCCATGTGTTGGTGATGGACAGGGAGGCCTGGCGTGCTGCAGTCCATGGGGTCACAAAGGGTCGGACACGACTGAGCTACTGAACTGAACTGAACAGGGCAGTGCTCCAGGAATCTTGTGCTCAGCCTGAAGTTGCCCTCTTCCAGCTGGGTGAAAGCTCTCGTTTCTGCAGGAAAAAGTCAAAGATACTGTTGTGTATATCCCTTGAGGAAGATGCAGGATCCCGCTTTAATCACTGCACCACCTTTCTTGACTGCTCCTCCTGTTTCCGCCTTCCCTTACTTCCCTGATTAGCAAGTGCTTGAACCTGCCCTGTGTACTCAGGGGAGGTCTGGGCAGACAAAGCCTTTTCCCTACAAATGAGAAATGGGGACACATAAAGGATTTGGACCCAGGAGGGCCTCACAGGGTTCTGCTCAGTTTCAAGACCACACTTTGAGAAACACCCACCCAGCCGGTTTCTAGGTCCCAGCCATTCTTGACATGGTTCTATCATTTATTCTCTCAGCACTTTCCAGGTTTCCAGTGGGTGGGATTTGAGTTTGGATGAAACCGTGTCTTCTTATGATCCAAGTGGAGACGTGCACCTTAGTCCAAGCTCCACCCCGACCTACTGTATCAGAATCTCAGAGCGGAAACTGAGCTGACATAAACAGTTCGTGAAGTCCCTCACGTGTCTGTTGTGCAAACCCTGGGCTCACCGCCTCAGTACCACACAGGACTCCAGCCCTTTTCTCCCTGTTCCCAGCTCCACTGACGCCTTAGCTTCCTGCAGGGTTTCCTGGAGGATGGGGCACCTCTTGTTGATAGATGTTGCTTCCAGCTCCCTGTCAAAAAATCCATCTCTTCATTTTCTAAGACTTTATCCATATCCGTTTGGCAGGAGACTACATTTCATTACGATCATTACCCATATGGACAAGCAGCCAAGATTTAATGTCTGTTGGTAAATAATTGCTTTCCTCACTAATAGCTCCTGATGGCCATCCAGAGAGAAGCCAGACCTTCTCAACGACCTAGTCCCCTTTGCGGGCACGCACGCATACGAAGGCCGGAATCTGAAGCCCACACACCCTGGGACTCCAGTTCGAGCCTCTGCAGCCAGGATGGGGAAATAACAGAGGCTGACTGCTCCATCCTCTGTCCAGTCCACACCGCACCTCCTCCGTGGAGCCTTGTCTGGCTGCTTTCTCCTCTCTGATTTCCTACCACCTGTCACGTCACACAGCTTAGCACTGGACTGCGCCCTTCTTTGGAATGTGGTCCATGTGTCTTGTTTGCATACTTACTACTATCTAGCAATTCTGCAGGCTCTCTGAGAGCAGGATCCAGGTTTGAGACCTCTTTTGACGAAGCAGGGAGGTAAAAAGAGGGATAGATCTAGGATCAGCTCAAGAACCTCACCCTGGGGCTTCCCTAATGGCTCAGTGGTAAAGAATCCACCTGCCAAGGCAGGAGACATGGGTTCGATCCCGGATCCAGGAAGATCCCACATGCCTTGGAGCAACTAAGCCCGTGAATCGTAACTATTGAGCCTGTGATCTAGAGCTCAGAACTACAAGTACGGAGCCTGTTGCCACAGCTGCTGAAGCCCACGTACCCTAGAGCTCATGCTTCGCAACAAGAGACACCACCACAGAGAGAAGCACCACAGCTAGAGGGGAGCCCATGTAGGAATGAAGACCCAGCAAGCAGATAAAATCATGTACATATGTGTGTGTGTGTGTCTAAAAAGAACCTCACCCTGAAGTGAGACAGGAGCTGAAGATGCTGCAGCAGAGCAGTCTGGAAGCATCTCCCTGCCAAGGTGAAGGCGAGGTACAGTGTTCAAGGCTGTTGTCACCCCAGACACGTTTCAGGTCAGAGGTGCTAAAGGGAGATCCACCTGCTGGGGAGGGAGAGGGCCAAAGTCATGGCAGCACAGGGTGAAGAACCCAAGCGCCAGCTGATACTTAGGGCTCGTACAACAGGAAGCAGTCACCACCCAAAGAGCGTCGGCTGCCAGTCAGGCCCTAAGCAGTGGGGCAGCGGGGACGTCCACCAGTCCTGCCCATCCAGGGAGAGGCAGGACCGACCCCCCAGAGCGCCGGGATGGGACTCAGTTCAGGTAACCAGCTGTAGACAGACTGGATTTGTGGAAAGAAACTTGATCAAAGACAAGTGGGGGTCAATCAGACAGAAAAGAGACCTGCCTTCAGGGACTGACCTGGCCCGGAAACCCCAGCAACTTCTCTGCCCTCCTCCACCGCCGCAGGGGACGTCTCCAGGCTGAGAACTGCTTTCCTCTCTCCCCTTACCACAGTTCTGTGGACAGCCCTCTTTGCAGCTGGTCCCAGACATCTGCCTCAGTCTGTGAATTAATTTCTTGATTCCCAGGGTTTCATCATCCAAGACTGACTGTGTTCATCTTTGACTCAAGTGGCAGAAAATTGTGGAAAGCAGGTCCTGGTTGGTAATTTTCAAGCCCACAGTCACTGGAATTGTGTTAAGCATGTACTTGATGCCCATCTGCTCCAATACATCAAGTAAACTCAGCTCACTCAAGTGTATGCTGGGAGGGTGTGGACAACTCCCTGCTGGTAACGGCAGGCCAGCTTCAGAATCCATCGAAGCTTCCCAGTTATCCTCCCTGTCACTCCCTACTTTATCCTTTTCTTAAGATCAAGGAGAAAAGTGAAAGTTCCTCAGTCATGTCTGACTCTTTGCAACCCCATGGACTACACAGTCCATGGAATTCTCCAGGCCAGAATACTGGAGTGGGTAGCTTATCCCTTCTGCAGTGGATCTTCCCAACCCAGGGATCAACCCAGGTCTCTCGCATTGCAAGAAGATTCTTTACCAGCTGAGCCACCAGGGAAGCCCAGGATCAAGGAGACCTGGGTACAAATCCACCACTTAGTAGGTCAGAACCTTCTGTAACATCCCCAAAAGATGGAGATAACAAATTCTGTGGATGAGAGGCCTCTGCCCCCAATCAATGGAAGCCAGCTGGCCAGCCTGCTCCTCCTTTCCCTCACACGTCAAAAAGTAGGACCTGAGAACTGGTACTCAGTGAACACATTGACTTGACTGGGCTAAGGATATCAAGCTGTAGGCAAGGTCCCACTTACAGCAAGTGGGAGACCCACCAACACAGTGCTTCTGGATCCCAGAGATGTCACAAGTCAGTGCTTGGGGGAAGAGCTGATGAAATGTAAACTGCTAGACCATTTGCAAGGCTAGACACAGACTCTCTTGAAAGATGAAGCACCATATAAACACGTAACATCATAACCGCATTAAGGCATGAGTCAGTATTCTTGCTTAGAGAATCCCAGGGACAGAGGAGCCTGGTGGGCTGCCATCTATGGGGTCGCACAGAGTCAGACACGACTGAAGCGACTTAGCAGCAGCAGCAGCAGCAGNCATAACAGCATTAAGGCATGAGTCAGTATTCTTGCTTAGAGAATCCCAGGGACAGAGGAGCCTGGTGGGCTGCCATCTATGGGGTCGCACAGAGTCGGACACGACTGAAGTGACTTAGCAGTAGCAGCAGCAGCAGCAACATGTTCAAAAGATGGATGAAAGGATTGGGGATGGAGGGGGTAGGGGGCGTCAAAGAGGCAGAATGATGGCATGATGTAGGAGCAAGGGTCTTTCTGCTCAGGCTACTGCCCCACGCTCTGTTTCAAGGTTTTAGTATGTTTTTAATCACTTTACTACAAATTATGCGAACCAATGGCAGGTGCCTGGTGGAAGAAGAAAATAATGGTTCAAGCATGAGAGTCATTTTCCTATTGATTTCCTTTCTCTTCATTTCCTCTTGACCTCACTAGAGAAGGCACAAGTCTCACTGTTCAAAGAAACCATAACTCAGTCCTCACTGATGGACTTTAAAAAAGTACTTAATATTTTTCTCCTTATGTCCCAGGGAACCACATTTCAGGTGTTTAATCAATTTTACAGCCTCTA
This sequence comes from Oreotragus oreotragus, assembly GCA_006410675.1. Classification (NCBI taxonomy): domain Eukaryota; kingdom Metazoa; phylum Chordata; class Mammalia; order Artiodactyla; family Bovidae; genus Oreotragus; species Oreotragus oreotragus. The sequence continues at coordinate 137,060 of SJYX01013883.1, read as the reverse complement.
AATATTTAGGATTTATGGAAAGCTTTTAAACTCAGTGGAAAAAATAAAAACAGAATGTACTAAATTTAGGATAAATTTCTAGTCTCGTTATGGGTGTTAATTTACGATTTGACAATGATTTCAAGAATTTTCTTCAGATCCTCTGTGGCTTATATTTTCTTATTATTCAACCTAGTTTTATTCTCAGTGTCAAATGAGTCACACATTCAGGCACACAGAGGATAACGTCCATCATTCCATACATAAAGCCAGAGTCTTAGTCGATGGAATTATGACCCCCCTGGGAAGAAGACTGAGGCAGTCCTTGTGGTGTTTAATCACTGCTGGCGATGAAAATGCCCAATCCTTCAAAAGGCCGACTTGTGGGAGACAATGCCCCTGGGAGCTGAGCCTGAGGTCAGAGTGTCTCAACTGCCCTAAATGAGGCTCCAGCCTCAGCAATGATAACACAAAGGCTTCTTCCAAAGCAATAAAGCAGTTTCCAGAAGCATCCATCGGTCTGATACTCACTGAAGCGGCTTTGTTTCTTGGCGGATCCTTCACTCCCACTTCCAAGCGGGGAAGAAAGAGCTGGGGTTTGGCTCCTGTGCTTTAGGAATCGTATTTTCTCCCCCTCGGGTGCGAGACAAGAAGAGGGGTTAAAACTGAGCAGGGAGGTAGAGACTCCCATTGCAGATGGCAGGGAAAATCTTACCACATCGTCATGGCTCCTGTGCGGGGCTGGGAGACATCTCTGCAGCTGCCGTCTCAAAGCACAGCTCAATCTCCATGTCCACCTGGCTTCGAACCTTCAACATCTTCAACTCTGATTTCCTTGGATGCCGTCCACTGGTCTTCCCACCTGACTCCGCTTTTCTGATTTTCCCTTTCAAACTGATGACTTGTTTCAACAGTCTGTATAGATTTGGGATCCAACTACTGCCCCAAGGTGTTCCCTTCAGTCCCACATTCCTCACCTGGAGGCAGGTAATGCCTTCATCTTCACACTCTACCCAGAGCCTCCGTTTCCCCCAGGTTCCCATTTGCCCAGAAGGGAGGCTGGACAGCCTGTGTGATGAACCTTCTCCCAGGGAGAGCGATGTGTCTCCCAGGCGGTCCTGGGATTCCTGCCCTGTGTCTCCCATCTCCAGTCCAGCGTACACCCACAGGGAACCGCTCACGCCTGCTCTCCCAGAACAGGGTGGAGCTCTAGCTCTCTCCCCCACATTCCCCATCAGAGTCCTGCTTAACGTGTCCCAATAAGGCCTGGCGAGGTCTTGTGATATGCAGATTTCTGATCAGGTGAAGACAGAAGTAAGTTTTCCAAAGCCTATTTAAGGGAGAGTGCCTTAGCACAAAGAATGAAAGAGAGAGAATCATAGAACTTCACCTAGACGGATGAAGGGATTTCTTTAGGGCGAATCACTCAGTGCTATTGCTCCCATAAAATCACACAGGACAAAAAACGCTTTTATCTTTGGCTGCGCTGGGCCCTTGGAGCTGCCTGGGCGTTTCTCTAGCTGCAGCAAGCAGGGGCGTTTCTCTAGCTGCAGCAAGCAGGGGCGTTTCTCTAGTTGCAGCAAGCAGGGCCGTTTCTCTAGTTGCAGCAAGCAGGGGCGTTTCTCTAGCTGCAGCAAGCAGGGGCGTTTCTCTAGCTGCAGCAAGCAGGGCCGTTTCTCTAGCTGCGGCAAGCAGGGCCGTTTCTCTAGTTGCGGCAAGCAGGGGCGTTTCTCTAGTTGCGGCAAGCAGGGCCGTTTCTCTAGTTGCAGCAAGCAGGGCCGTTTCTCTAGCTGCGGTGCACAGGCTTCTCGCTGCAGCGGCTTCCTGTGCAGCCGAGCACAGGCTGTGGACACGCAGGCTTCAGGACTGGCAGCGTGCGGGCTCAGTCGTTGCAGCTCCTGTGTTCTCGAGCACAGGCTCAGCAGTTGTGGCACACGGACTTAGATGCTCCGTGGCACATGGGATCATCCCAGACCAGGGACTGAACTCGAGTCTCCTGCACCGGCAGGTGAATTCTTTACCACTGAGCCACCAGGGAAGTCCTCTCATTTTCCACACTCGTTTCTGGTGAGAGAGGCCAGGATCAAGAGGCCGGGGAGGACCTCGGCCACAGTCCTGGCTCTGCCATCAAAAGCTGTGGGGCCTTTGGCAAGCACTTCAGCTTTCCTGGGACTGCTTCGGCATCTCAAAAATGCCCTGTTGCTCGCTCAGTCATGTCCAACTCTTTGGGACCCCATGGACTATATAGCCCGCTGGGCTTCCCTGTCTGTGGAATTTCCCAGGCAAGTCTATTGGAGTGGCTTGCTACAGAGAAGAAGTAAACTAACATTTACTTGATACCTACTATGTGCCATGGACTTCCCTGGTGGCTTAGACAGTAAAGCGTCTGCCTACAATGCGGGAGACCCTGGTTCAATCCCGGGCTGGGAAGATCTCCTGAAGAAGGTAACAGCAACCCACTCCAGTATTCTTGCCTGGAAAATCCCATGGACAGAGGAGCCGGGTAGGCTACAGTCCATGGGGTCATGATGGACTCTTCTTCCTACAGTATTTTATCTTATCCTGTAAACAACTTACCAAAAGATTGTCTTACTTTTACAAAAAGAAAATCGAAATGGAAAGATTTACGATAATTAAGCCACGCTACTCAGCTAGTAAATTGCAGAGCTAAGATTCCAACCTGCATCTATACTTTCCCTAAATTCAGGAGTATTCTGCTTCAGCACGTTGCCCACGGTTGGCCTTTGCCTTCTGGAAGACACTTGTCTTGATGTTTGTATTCTTTCCTAAGCAGGAACAGGCAGTGGTGGGCATGACACACTTTTCTTCATCCTCACTCACTTCTGGCCCCAACAGCACCTGATGTCCCAATGAAAGACAAAGGTTTTGCCAGCCACACTGGTTCTTGCCCCCAGGCCCGTTAGGGGGCAGGTTGATCTGCCACACTGCCCCCTCATGACCTTGGGACAAGGCACTTCCCACTCTCAGAGACCCCGGAACCTCTCCAGAGTCCTGTCTTTCTCTTGACTCTGCAGAGCTGTTCCTTGGAGGTGACGTTGCAGAAAGGAAGGATCCAGGTTTGAGTCTCGTGGAAGTTCCCACAAGACTAATATGACTCCAACTTGCTTCATCTGGAAAGTGGAGCCAATTCTTCTCCACCTTCCTATCCATCTGGGGAAGGACATTTCAGATGTCATGCAGAGCAGAGAATCTTCTAAGTTGGTAATAGTTCTGCTTCTTAGGATGAACAGGATCCTTTCAGGGGCAAGGAAACTATAAGTTCAGGGTCAAGCTGACACTTGAAATGCTTAAATGCTTGAGAAATGGGAAAACAGCCAGGTGATCCTCTTAATAAACCAGTGTTAGTCAAACAGCCTCATATAAGCCTGGAAGCCCCAACAAAGCCAGATGACTTTCTTCCCAGCCCCAGAGGTTGTTCATTTACTTATTTATGATTCAAAGACTGTCACTGGGCACTTGGTCTCTCCCATCCTGATCACCATGCATCTAAACAACTGGCTTCAAGAACTGCTAGTGAAAGAGCTGCCAAGAGTCACTCACAGCAGCGCTGAGAGGGTAACTTTCTCTCTCTAACTCCATCACTTAGCTTCTTGTTAATATAAGAACTCCTGAGACCCTCAGGACTCATGACTCACGTGGTGTCTAGGTATTAAAAATCTCCCTTCCTCAAATCTAATCCAATCTCTGTCTCTCTCTGGCTGAGCTGAAGGGCAGGTGCAAGTCAAAAGAGCTAAAAGGTGAAGTAGAGAGCTGCTAAAATTAATAGGGGGAGAAAAGCACAGCACAGTGTTCTCCCCCACCAAAAGAAGCAAGAAAGGTTCTTCCTTAGAGTCTTCAGAAAAAGCCTAGCCTTGCTGACACTTTAATTTCAGACTTTCGCCCTCCAGAACTCTGAGAAAATAAGTTTCTGTTGTTTTAAGCCACCTAGTTTGTAGTAATTTGTTATGGCGGTGCTAGGAAACTAATATATACACCATGGGGGTAAAATGGCAAAATGATATTGAAAAAGCAAATCATGAAACAAATGCAAATACAATTTTAAAATGTAAACAATGTTCAACCTCAATGGTAATAAAAGAAGCGCAACTTAAAACAATGATATGCCCTTTTCACTTTTCAGATGGCAAAAATTAAAAAGAATTATAATGCCTGGAGTCAGCAAGTAGTGGGGGATGACATCTATATGCTGCTATAGGGAATAAGTAGGAACAAATTTTCCAGAGAGTAACATGGTAATATACATCAGAAGCTGTGAAATCATTATATTCGAGGAAATAATTAGGTAGGTGTGCCAAGATCTATGCAGAACACTGTTTTCATTAAAGCATTGTTTATAATAGTAGAATAAAAAAGGAACAAAATTTAAACTTCAAACAATAGGGAATTCTTAAATAATTTATGCTTCTTCCACACAATAAAATTATTATGAAGCCATTAAAAATGAGGATGTTGATACATATTTTTTTACCAGTCATCTTTTGTCGGGTGTTGATTCTCAACTAGGCTATGAAAGGATTCAGGGGGGCCAGGCAGTGAAGGTCATGGTAAGGGATGCACAGGGCACCCTCCAAGCCTCAGAGGTATTTGCATGGCTGCTCACATTTGAGCTCCTTTGTGAGAAAGGCAATAGTTGGAAACCATGTAAGCTGCCAGACCAGAAAAACCCAGGTACACCTTTTTTTCCTCACTAGACATACTTGTAGAACTGGTAATAACTGCTTTGAGATGCTCCAACAGTGTCTCTGGGGTGAAATCCCACATCCGTATCCTGCTTGGCAGCTCCCCTATTTTAACATCTGTGAGTTTCTTCCCCTTCACTGGAATGGCCGCCACCATCTTGGAGTCCTGCAGTCTGTGGTCAATATCAATCTGTATTTATAAACAAAGGGAGATGTTTGATTGTATTGTCAAATGAGAAAAGCAAAACGTAGTTGAATAAAATCGTGTGTGTGTGTGTATGTGTGTTGAGAGAAAGAGAGGGGTGGTGAGAGACCTGGACTACACTGAGCTAACTGGCTGCTAAACTTATGAATCATTCGCTGTTTCAATTCTCTAACTTTTCTAAAATGAAAATAAAGAGATGTTTCAAAGGAATGAAATGAGCACTTCTTGTCCATGTCCATGGAAGTGAGGACCAGGGCAGAGTCTTCCCAAAGCCCTGTGTTCAGCACCGGGCCTCAGCTGTTCAGAGAAGGCATGGGTGCAGGGTGGGCCCAGGACAGGCAGCCTTCATCCCGTTGCTTCTGCCCTTGGCTCTGAAGCCTTGAGCACATTCTCCCAGAGCTTCCTGCTTTAACTCTAAATCGATCAGTTCTTCCTTCCATTCAGTTCAGTCACTCAGTCATGTCCAACTCTTTGCAACCCCGTGGACTGCAGCACGCCAAGCTACCCTGTCCATCACCAACTCCCAGAGCTTGCTCAAACTCATGTCCATCAGGTCAGTGATGCCATCCAACCATCTCCTCCTCTGTCATCCCCTTCTCCTCCTGCCTTCAATCTTTCCAGCATCAGGGTCTTTTCCAATGAGTCAGTTCTTTGCATCCAGTGGCCAGAGTATTGGAATTTCAGCTTTAACATCAGTCCTTCCAATGAATATTCAGGACTGATTTCCTTTAAGATTGACTGGTTTGATCTCCTTGCAGTTCAAGGGACTCTCAAAAGTCTTCTCCAACACCACAGTTCAAAAGCATCAGTTCTTCAGCATTCAGCTTTCTTTAGAGTCCAACTCTCACATCCGTACATGACCACTGGAAAAACCATAGCTCTGACCAGATAGACTTTTGTTGGCAAAGTAATGTCTCTGCTCTTTAATATGTTTTCTAGGTTGGTCATAGTTTTTCTTCCAAGAAGCACGTGTCTCTCAGTTTTAAGACTGCAGTCACTATCTGTGTTGATTTTGGAGCCCAAGAAAATAAAGTCTGTCACTGTTTCCATTGTTTCCCCACCTATTTGCCATGAAGTGATGGGACCAGATACCATCATCTTCATTTTTTGAATGTTGAGTTTTAAACCAAAATTTTCACTCATCTCTTTCACTTTCATCAAGAGGCTCTTTAGTTCCTCTTCACTTTCTGCCATAAGGGTGGTATATCATCTGTGTATCTGAGGTTATTGAGATTTCTCCCAGCAATCTTGATCCCAGCTTGTGCTTCCTCCAGCCCAGCGTTTCTCATGATGTACTCTGCATATAAGTTAAACAAGCAGGGTGACAGTATACAGCCTTGACGTACTCCTTTTCCTATTAGGAACCAGTCTGTTGTTCCATGTCCAGTTCTGACTGTTGCTTCCTGACCTGCATACAGATTTCTCAGGAGGCAGGTCAGGTGGTCTGGTATTCCCATATTTTGAAGAATTTTCCACAGTTTGTTGTGATCTACACAGTCAAAGGCTTTGGTGTAATCAATAAAGCAGAAGTAGATGTTTTACTGGAATTCGTTTGCTTTTTCTATGATACAACGGATGTTGGCAATTTGATCTCAGGTTCCTCTGCCTTTTCTAAATCCAGCTTGAACACCTGGAAGTTCACAGTTCACATACTGTTGAAGCCTGGCTGGGAGAATTTTGAGCATTTCTTTGCTAGCATGTGAGATGAGTGCAATTGTGCAGTAGTTTGAACATTCTTTGGCATTTTCCTTCTTTGAAATTGGAACGAAAACTGACCTTTTCCAGTCCTGTGACCACTGTCGTGTTTTCCAAATTTGCTAATATATTGAGTGCAGCACTTTCACAGCATCATCTTTTAGGATTTGAAATAGCTCAACTGGAATTCCATCCTTCACTAGCTTTGTTTGTAATGATGCTTCCTAAGGCCCACTTGACTTCGCGTTCCAGAATGTCTGGCTCTAGGGGAGTAATCACACCATCATGGTTATCTGGGTCATGAAGATCTTTTTTGCACAGTTTTTCTGTGTATTCTTGCCACCTCTTCTTAATCTCTTCTTCTTTTGATATGTTCGTACAATTTCTGTCCTTTATTGAGCCCATCTTTGCATGAAAAGTTCCCTTGGTATCTCTAACTCTCTTGAAGAGATCTCTAGTCTTTCCCATTCCATTGTTTTCCTCTATTTCTTTGCATTGATCACTGAGGGAAGGCTTTGTTATCTCTCCTTGCTATTCTTTGGAACTCTGCATTCAAATGGGTATATATTTCCTTTTCTCTTTTGCCTTTAGCTTCTCTTCTTTTCTCAGCTATTTGTAAGACTTCCTCAGACAACCATTTTGCCTTTTTGCATTTCTTTTTCTTGGGGATTGTCTTGATCCCTGCCTCATGTACAGTGTTATGAACCTCCATCCATAGTCCTTCAGGCATGCTGTCTATCAGATCTAATCCCTTAAAGCTATTTGTCACTTCCACTGTATAATCATAAGGGATTTGATTCAGGTCAAACCTGAAAGGTCTAGTGGTTTTCCCTACTTTCTTCAATTTAAGTCTGAATTTGGCAATAAGGAGTTCATGATCTGAGCCACAGTCAGCTCCTGGTCTTGTTTTTGCTGACTGTATAGAGCTTCTCCATCTTTGGCTGCAAAGAATATAATCAATCTCATTTCGGTGTTGACCATCTGGTGATGTCTATGTGTAGAGTCTTCTCTTGTGTTGTTGGAAGAGGGTGTTTGCTATGACCGGTGGGTTCTCTTGGCAAAACTCTGTTAGCCTTTGCCGTGCTTCATTCTGTATTCCAAGGCCAAATTTGCCTATTATTCTAGGTATCTCTTGACTCCCTACTTTTGCTTTCCAGTCCCCTATGATGAAAAGGACATCTTTTTTGGGTGTTAGTTCTATAAGGTCTTGTAGGTCTTCATAAAACTGTTCAAATGCAGCTTCTTCAGCGTTACTGGTCGGGGCATAGACTTGGATTACTGTGGCATGGAATGGCTTGCCTTGGAAACAGACAGAGATCCTTCTGGCCTTTTTGAGATTGCACCCAAGTGCTGCATTTCGGACTCTTGTGTTGACTTTTTTGCTTTCCTTCAGTTCCCAGTTTTGAGCTTTTCCACTTCTCCTCACTAGGTCACCCTAAACTTTAATCTGGGCCTAGTAACAGATCAGTGCTTTCTCTTCCTTTCAAACTGTAGCCCAGCTACTTGTAGAAACTCCTGTTTTTCCCTCCTACAGTGTGAGTCCCTTGAAGGAAGGGCATTCGGTCCTCTTGCCCCTCCAGGAGGGCCCAGCACCACACCTGGCCCATGTATGTTTGTTGGATGGGATCTTACAAAGTCTAGAACTTCTAGAACTCAAAAGGACTTGGCAATCAAGTGCAATTAACTTCCTCATTTTACAGATAAGGCAATGAAAGGCCCAGAAAACCAAAATGACTTCTCAGCAGCTAAGACAGAAAAGAAGCCAGACCTCCCGGCTCCTAGACGTTGTTCTTTTCATGACATCACACTGATTTTCTAAAGAAGTAACAGTCCTTTAGGCTTCAGTCACTGGACCCACCCCCAACCCCAATGCCCATCACAGTTCATTGGAAACTGATCAATCCTCTCAAAACCTTCTGGAAGCCTAGCCTCTTCACTGGAGCCCTCCCCACTTCTCCATCCCACATGTCTGAACATCAGGTCCTTTCTGTGGAACAAGCTTCTTTTTTCGGCTGCCTTCCCCCGAGTCCTGGCTCTGCGCTTTCCAGCCCTTCCCCTGACCTCCCCCTTGGTCTCTGCCGGCCTCACCTCATCCTGTCCTCCTGCCTTCTGAGCACATGTCCCAGCACCCTTCCACCACTCCAGCCCTCACCCCAACCGCCCCAGGCCCAGCCTTCCACGTTCAGGGGGCCCTGGGAAAGTGGACTGTCCACTGTTGTCCCTTCAAGCCTCATGTTGCACCTTCCAAACTCATTGACCAGACTCATTCACTTCCTCAGTCTTGTCTGACTCTTTGGGACCCTATAGACTATAGCTCACCAGGCTCTGTCCATGGGATTCTCCAGGAAAGCATACTGAAGAGGGTCGCTATTTCCTCCTCCAGGGAATCTTTTCAACTCAGGGATTGAACCTGGGTCTCCTGTATCTCCAGCATTGTAGATGGATTCTTTGCTACTGAGCCATCACACTTAAATACTCCCCGTTAGATCTGGTGGGTACTCAGCTTTCCCCACTGGTGACGGCTCCTATGCCATCTGCTTCAGCCCAGCTGTGGGTGTCCTGACCCTCTCCATGGACTGCCATCCCAACACGCACGTGCAGAGACACCCTCCTGACCCTGCCCTTCCCTCACGGTGGCCAGGCAGATCACAGCCAACCTCACCTCTCTCCCCACAATGAACTTCTAGAACTCAAAAGGACTTGGCAATCAAGTGCAATTAACTTCCTCATTTTACAGATAAGGCAATGAAAGGCCCAGAAAACCAAAATGACTTCTCAGCAGCTAAGACAGAAAAGAAGCCAGACCTCCCGGCTCCTAGACGTTGTTCTTTTCATGACATCACACTGATTTTCTAAAGAAGTAACAGTCCTTTAGGCTTCAGTCACTGGACCCACCCCCAACCCCAATGCCCATCACAGTTCATTGGAAACTGATCAATCCTCTCAAAACCTTCTGGAAGCCTAGCCTCTTCACTGGAGCCCTCCCCACTTCTCCATCCCACATGTCTGAACATCAGGTCCTTTCTGTGGAACAAGCTTCTTTTTTCGGCTGCCTTCCCCCGAGTCCTGGCTCTGCGCTTTCCAGCCCTTCCCCTGACCTCCCCCTTGGTCTCTGCCGGCCTCACCTCATCCTGTCCTCCTGCCTTCTGAGCACATGTCCCAGCACCCTTCCACCACTCCAGCCCTCACCCCAACCGCCCCAGGCCCAGCCTTCCACGTTCAGGGGGCCCTGGGAAAGTGGACTGTCCACTGTTGTCCCTTCAAGCCTCATGTTGCACCTTCCAAACTCATTGACCAGACTCATTCACTTCCTCAGTCTTGTCTGACTCTTTGGGACCCTATAGACTATAGCTCACCAGGCTCTGTCCATGGGATTCTCCAGGAAAGCATACTGAAGAGGGTCGCTATTTCCTCCTCCAGGGAATCTTTTCAACTCAGGGATTGAACCTGGGTCTCCTGTATCTCCAGCATTGTAGATGGATTCTTTGCTACTGAGCCATCACACTTAAATACTCCCCGTTAGATCTGGTGGGTACTCAGCTTTCCCCACTGGTGACGGCTCCTATGCCATCTGCTTCAGCCCAGCTGTGGGTGTCCTGACCCTCTCCATGGACTGCCATCCCAACACGCACGTGCAGAGACACCCTCCTGACCCTGCCCTTCCCTCACGGTGGCCAGGCAGATCACAGCCAACCTCACCTCTCTCCCCACAAGGAGGGCCTGCTTCATTGGCTCCAGGGCCCCAGCAAGGGCCTTGCTTTTATCTGCTAAGACATTAGTCCTTCATTTCTCAAGAAGCTCACCAGGGCTCTTAGCGGGCAACTGCGCCTCCATTACTGCTAGTAATACTGCAGTTCAGTTTCTGTTTCAATGCCTGGTCTTATACGTGGGGGTGTAGGGTGGGGGAGGTGGTCAGGACAGACTCCAGCATGGGACCAAAGGCATACACAGGGGAACAGGGATATTGGTTTTCCCACAAAAGCAAGTGTCTCGGGGTCCCTTTGATGTGGGGAGGACAGGGTGGGCTGGCAGGGCAGACAGCCTTGTCCCACTTCACCCAGAGCAGCTCCTCACTTACTTCTTTTATGTATTTGAAACACCTTCAGATTTGTATTTCAAAAATGGACATCACTATTAAAATAAAAGTTTTTTAAAAACCCCACACACTGAACTGGGGCACCAGAGGAAGACTGGGTCTCAGGACCAGGGCGAGGGTTCAGTTTCCATGACTGGAACACACAGTAATTCATTCACTCAACAAATGCTCTGAGCCACTGCTGTTTACCCAGGGTCAGGCTGACCTGACTTACCGCATAGACAGACAGGCTGACATTCAAGTTGGGACTGTTTCTAAAAACTGGGAGCCTGCCTTGCCTGTGATCCAGTTATTGAACAAACCTTCTGACATACAAGGCTGAAAACAGCAACCGTTGCTTATTTCGCTCACAAATGTGCTTTTGGGGCAGGGCTCGGTGAGCACAGTTCCTTTCCGCTCTGTACGGGGAATCACACTGACACAGCCGGTGTTTAATTCTGGCCATCGGCTCGGCTCTCAGCTGAACAACCTAACTGTGGCTGTCCAGGCACCTGCTTGCTTCCTTGCACTGCAGTGGCTGGATTTGAAGAAGGATCAACCCAAGAGGGAGGTGTGGAAGTGGCCAGTTTCTTAATCCTTGGGCGCAGAAGCTACCATATTGCTACTTACCCTATATCCTATTGGTGAAAAAGTCACAGATCTAAGAAAAGGGGATGAAGATTCCATCTATTGATGAGAGGAGAGTCGAAGATTTTGGAATCATGTTTTAAAACTGCTGCAGACTTCAGTTTAGTTCAGTCGCTGAGTCGTGTCCAACTCTTTGTGACCCCATGGACTGCAGCACGCCAGGCCTCCCTGTCCATCACCAACTCCCAGAGTTTAGTCAGACTCACGTCCATCGAGTCAGTGATGCCATCCAGCCATCTTATCCTCTGTCGTCCCCTTCTCCTGCCTTCAATCTTTCCCACCATCAGGGTCTTTTCCAATGAGTCAGTTCTTCACATCAGTGGCCAAAGTATTGGAGTTTCAGCTTCAGCATCAGTTCTTCCAATGAATATTCAGGACTGATTTCCTTTACGATTAAAGGGTTTGATTTCCTTGCAGCCCAAGGGACTCTCAAGAGTCTTCTCCAACACCACAGTTCAAAAGCATCAATTCTTTGGTACTCGGCTTTCTTTATCTGCAGATTTCAAATTGGGAAGAAATGGCTTCAGCTATGGGGAGAATGGTAAGTGCCGTAAACCCAGCAAATCCCTCACCTTCCTTCTACAAAGTATAATGGATAAAAATGTAGGTTATGGTCCTGCCACTCCTGGACGTTTGCACTGATCTGTAGAGCAACATGGAATATGCTACAGCAGCTCTCATAGACTGAATGATGGCCCCCATACCCAGTCCCCAGTCCCAAGAATTGCCAGGGCTCCGGACATAGTATTCTCGATTCCTTCATCTCTTCCTTGACTGATTTGATTTCTAACACTCCCCCCGCCCATCCCCACCAACCACACTGACCAGCGTCCACAGGGAATGTCTACTTGTCAGTATTACAGTGTCCTTGTAAAATGCTACCCTTCCCTCAGTACTTGCGTCCCTCACCAGCGCCAAGTATCACAGTTGTCATCCCTTGATCAAACGATGCGCAGTTTGGCATCTCCAGCCATCTTTTGGTTCTGTTAATATAACTTGAGTTTGCCGGAGCCCAAAGACTTCTCTCCTGTGTTGCTATTAAACTCTGGCCTCTCATTCAGAACAATACAATTACACAATTTTTAGGAAGATAATCTTTACTTCAATCTTTCCCAGTATCAGAAGAAAGATTGGGGGCAAAAGGTGAAGAGGGCAGCCGAGGATGAGATGGTTGGATGGAATCACCAACTCAATGGACATGAGTCTGAGCAAACTCTGGGAGATAATGAAGGACAGGGAAGCCTGGCCTGCTGCAGTCCATGGGGCTGCAGAGTCGGACATGACTTAGCAACTGCACAACCGCAACAGCCTGGGCTTAGGCGGCAGGCAGTAGGGATGACACAGTGGGACTTCGCGTTACCCGCAGGAAGGAGAAGTCTCAGTACACATTAGAACTTTCCTCTCTCACAGGCCCCTTAGCTAAAGAGTCCTGTGGCCTGAAGTCTGGAGGGAGCACAGGCAGGGACCAAGATATGACCTGCACAGTGATTTTCACTGAGTTTAAAAATACGCGAGAGGACCACGAAAGCATCTCGAGAGACGCCAACGTCCGATTTCACTTCTCCACCCAAACCAGCCCTCCTACTCCTTCCCAAGGAAGAGAGGGCACATCCAGGGGAAGGTTTGGCTCTGAGACTGACAGGTGGTGGCACAGAGCTAGGTTTATTTGGAAACACCTCATTAAGCTCCAGGGCAAACCAGTCATCAAGGTGTTTAATTGGCAGCATGTGAGTATTAGGAGCTAATTAAGTTGCTCCCTCGTACTTTAATTAATGTTTGTCCTTTGGCCACTGCATGGCTGGCGCAGGTTTCAGGAAGACAGAAGGGCTCAGTGGCCAGCACTTAGGGCGAGCTCCTCACTGTCCCCGCACCAGGGCGGAGCTGAGCAGAGGGACAGCGTGCGGGGCTGTGCAGCTCAATCCGCGGCCCAAGACCCAGAAGCCACTTGGCATTCATTTAATGACAGTTACTGAGGCTCTATTCCGTGCCAGCCAGCCAGACGGAGAGGACAGTGGAATCTCAATAAGACATTATTCAAATCCCACCTCTGCCTTTTACTGGTTGCATAACCACGCACCACCCGGCCTTTGCAAATTTCCATGTTTTTATCTGTAGAATGAAAACAAAAATCAGCTCTACCTCATACAGCTCTTATTTTAAAATAAAAGTCAGATATCCTCAATCCTGTGTTCAAAACCTTCAGGAATTTCCCATCCCAGAAGGAAACCTGAAGCCCACTTGGTGATAGGAAGCGCTTTCCATGGTCCTTCTCCTTCCCTCATCCCCCTCCCCGCTCAGCTCCCACCTTCTCCTCCTCCTTTCTTCTCCCTCTCCTCACTCAGGCTTATTCCTTGAACCCCAAGTCCCCTCTTTTCTCAGGGCCTTGGCACTTGCCACTTCTCTGCCTATACAATTGACCGTTGAACAACAAAGGAGTTAGGGTGCTAACCCTCCATGGTGGAAAATTCGGGTGTAACCCTGATGCTGGGAAAGACTGAAGGCAGGAGGAGAAGGGGATGACAGAGGATGAGATGGTTGGATGGCATCACTGACTCGATGGACATGAGTCTGAGTGAACTCCAGGAGTTGGTGATGGACAGGGAGGCCTGGCGTGCTGCGATTCATGGGGTTGCAAAGAGTCGGACACGACTGAGTGACTGAACTGAACTGAACTTACATTCAGCCCTCCATATTCATGGTTCTTCTATATCTGCAGTTCTGCATCCATGGATTCAATCAACCTCAGATCCTGTAGTGCTATAGTACCCACTGTTGAAAAATATACATATAAGTGACCCCTGCAGCTCAAACCTGTGGTTTTGAAGGTCAACTGTAATATTCTCACCAAATATCTGCATAGTTCACCCCCTCAGTCTTTGCTCAAATCACCTTTTCAGAGAGGCATCCTCTGACCTCTCCATCTGAAATTCTAAGAATCACCCACCATCAAAAATTAAAAGCTGGCAAGTATCATGTCTGCCTTATTTTTCCCCTTATCATTTATGATCTTATCTATACGATATATTGGGCTTCCCTCACGGCTCAGTGGTAAAGAATCCACCTGTCAGTGAGGGAGGTGTGGGTTCGATCCCTGGATGGGGAAGATCCTCAGGAGAAGGAAATGACAACCCACGCCAGTGTTCTTGCCTAGGAAATCCCACGGGCAGGGGAGCCTGGCGGGCTGGAGTTTATGGGTTAGCAAGAGTGGAACATGACATAGCAACTAAATCAACAACAAACAACATATTGTGCTGATTTATTTAGAATGCCTGCCCGTTTCAACATATAAAGTAAACTCAGTGACAGCAGGAAATGCTTTGTCTGTTTTGCTCCCAGGTACACTTACGGTGTCTAGAACAATGCCTGGTCTATAGTAGGCACTTCATAACTATTCGTTGAATAAATGAATGAGTATTAAATGAGATAAGGCATCCAAAGGAAACAGCACGTGCAAGGTGCATACTGGTACCCATAAATATTCATTTCCTTCTCTTGACACTGCACTTAGAACTGGTTTCTCTGCCTTTAAAGACCCCAAATCCACAAGAGGGAGAGCTAACCACACACTCCTGCTGTACAAATAGTCCTCCACTCACACCCCAAAAGCAAGAGCAGAGGGAGGATGGACAGGAGACCCCAGTGGCAAGCCTGATCTGTTGCTTCAGGAATGCAGAGGATTGATCTAACACCTGCTACATGACAAGTGTTCTGCTCCGTGCCATGGAGATTCAAACAAGAACGGCACATCTTGCCACCTAAGCATGTTCCTATAAGGGACAAGATACTAAATATTTTTTTTTAATTTTTATTTTTTAACACCAAAAACATTTTGTATTGGGATATGGCTGATTAACAATGTTGTGGTAGTTTCAGGTAAATAGTGAAGGGATTCAGCCATACATATACACGCATCTGTTCTCCCCCAAACCCCTCTCCAGATACTAAATATTTTTCACTTTATGGATCAAACAATCTCTAGTAACTACTCAGCTTTGCCACTGTGGCCCAAAAGCAGCCATAGGGAATATACAAATGAATGGGTGTGGCTGTCTTCCAATAAAACTCTATTTACAAACACTAAAATTTGAATTTCATATCACTTTCACGTATTATAAAATATTATTCTTCCTTTGATTTTTTTTCAATCATTTAAAAATGTGAAAACTATTCTTAGCTCAAGCGAAAGTGAAAGTCGGTCAGTCGTGTCTGACTCTTTGCCACCCCATGGACTATATAGTCCGCGGAATTCTCTAGGCCAGAATACTGGAGTGGGTAGCCTTTCCCTTCTCCAGGGGATCTTCCCAACTCAGGGATTGAACCTAGGTCTCCCGCATCACAGGAGCTGAGCCCCCAGTGAATCCTTAGCTTAGAGCCCACAGAAGAGCAGACCCGATGTGGCCCTTGTGCTGCAGTTTGCCAGTCCCTCGTCTACGTGAGGAACAAGAAGATACAATCACTTCTAATTAAGGTTTAAAACATGATGCTACAGACTAAATCTCATAAATGATCATGGAAGAGGGCAGTAACTAGAGAAGGGCCAGAACCATCAGGGGGTGCTTTGGGGAAGAGGTAAGACTTAGGGCAAGCAGTGGGATACGTACGGTTAGGGTCAGGTAGGCTGAGTGGTGGACTGAGAGCTCCCCTGGCATGGAAACTAACAGTGGTAGTAATAATAGCAATAGTCTAGGGATAACTGTAGTATTGAGAATGCAGCAGGCCCGGCTCTCAGCATTTTATAAGCATTGTTCAGTTTCATTCTCAAGTAAATTTACCCCCTTTTCAAATGAGGAGACCAAGGCTCAGAGGGTTAATAACTTGCCCAAATATACAAAGTCAGCAGCCAGAGTCAGACTCTCAGCCAAGGTTGTCTGCCTCCAAAGCCCACCCTCCCTCCCACTAAATTTCTCACTT
>SJYX01013883.1:85096-119281 GCA_006410675.1 Oreotragus oreotragus | reverse complement strand
TCCGCACTTTGATCTAGGTTCCCTCCCATTTCCTATGATCAGATGCCGCCACGTCCCTGGTGTGCCTGTATTCATGTAAATAACCATTTCTTAAATACACTCAATGAAAAATCAATTACATAGCAAAGTGGCTGAGGTTTGGATAAACAATCTAATTGTTCCCTCTGGGGCTGCTGACTGAGCAATGCCTGCTGAGAGAAGAAAGAGAGTTAACATTTATTAAGAGCTCTGC
This sequence comes from Oreotragus oreotragus, assembly GCA_006410675.1. Taxonomy (NCBI): domain Eukaryota; kingdom Metazoa; phylum Chordata; class Mammalia; order Artiodactyla; family Bovidae; genus Oreotragus; species Oreotragus oreotragus. Next base: position 119,049 of record SJYX01013883.1, on the reverse strand, counting down.
CTCAGGCACTGAATGTGCATCTCCTTCCTCCTGGACCATATGGGTCTGAGCCCCTGTGGCCAAGCCCCCACTTCACCCCAGGGAAGCTGCTGGTCTTTACCGTTGCACGCATAATGTATCTACAGTGAGGACCCCATGATCAAGGCAGATCTCTAATGAAGGCAGACTCGAGGACTTGACCTCTAGGCATACCTTCCAGGTTCCTTACTCAAAGAGGAAAACCTAGCTGCCTGCTACATGACAAGTGTTTTGATGTGATTATTTCTTTCCTGGAAGGCCATTCTGCTTACACCCCTAGTTGTCCCTCAGGAGTTCTGATCATTATACTTAGAATTTTTTCCTTTTTCAAGTCAGGACACTGTTCTTGGTTGATAAGCAAAGATCCCCGAAAGGTGTATTCCATCGAACCTTATCAATCATTAACACCTTACTGTGAATTAGTTTTCAAAACTTTTCAACCAGACGGGTAATTAAAATTGAGCAATTGGCTAGAGACCACGTAAAAGCCAGGTTTAGGGCATAGAAAAGGAAGGTTGAAGAAGTGGTTTTTGACAAGAAAGACTCTGAAAAACAGTTATGGTATTCCAAAGGAGTGAATTTGCATGGGCTCTTTCTTTCTTTCTTTCCCTGTTAGCTATTATCATGCGTTATTTATGGTGAGCCAGGCAAGGTATGTGGCTGATGATGCTTGAAGAAATAAGATACAGTTCCTTACCTGAGATTCACAAATAATTACAACAGCATATAATAAGCACTGCAGGAGCACTAAAGCACATCTGGAGTAAAGAGCTCCAAGTCCTGACCATCTGACTATGGAAGCCATGGGATTCCTGAAGGCGCCCGGAACAGGAAGTTGAGAGATAAAATTTCTAATCCTTGTTCAGCCGTGTGTGTATTTGCTCTATGACCTTGCATGAGGACCTTCTCCTCTCTGAGCCTTGGTTGACTCATTCATTCATATTAATTCACTCAACTTTGTGCCAAGGCTGTGCTGTAGGTACTATTACTGCTTTCATAGGTTTTACAATCTAATGGGGTAAAGAGACATGAAAGAAATAATTTCACAGATAATTTTCCTATAAAATGGTGAAGTAAGTCTAGATCACGTATTTCCAACCTGGCTACAGAGTAGAATTAACTGGGAAGAGAGACTTAGGGTAAAGAAGATGAATATTTGGGCATTATCCCCAAAGATTATAATTCAGACTAGTAGGACTCAAGCATAAATATGTTTATAAATTCACCCAACTAATTCTACGATGCTACCACAGTTGAGAACCACTGAGCTAAATAGTTTCTAAATTTTCTTCCTGTTCTAAGTCTATAAGTCATTTATAGTCTGTGGATAATCTAAGACATACCTGCATAGATATACAAATTTCTATATACTTATCTGTGTGTTGAGAGACAAAGATAAGTGGAAATACAGAATGTGTGTGTGAGAGAGAGAAAACAAAAACAGATCATGTAGCCTGTAAGACAAAACATTGGAGACCAGCGAGGAATCAATACACATCAACATTTCCTAAACTTAGCCCTGAGCTTTGTTTGGCTGGATGTTTGTAGAGAGACTGTTTGCCTCTTTGACATTCTTTCTTCTTTTCCTCTTTGGCTATAACACTCTGACTGAGGTGTGAGAGAGGCCCAAGAGGGAGGGGACATATGTATACTTACGCACGATTCCCCTTGATGTATGGCAGAAACAAACACAACATTGTAAAGCAATTATCCCCCAATTAAAAAAGAAAAAATCCTCTGATTTAACTCAGAGCAATGTTGACCTAAAACAAATAGACTGCCAATTATTTCTTCAGGAAAAAAAAAAAAAAAGTAGGGGGAGGGTTTATTTGGGATCAGCAAAAATTGCAATTCAGTGTTTGCGCGTGGTGAGCCACATGCAAATCCCCAGCAAAAAAGGAGATAACTCCTGTAGAGAGGAGAAAAGGAAACTGGAAGGGCTATAGTACACAAAGGGTCCCTAGGAGGAATTAANAGGGGGAGGGTTTATTTGGGATCAGCAAAAATTGCAATTCAGTGTTTGCGCGTGGTGAGCCACATGCAAATCCCCAGCAAAAAAGGAGATAACTCCTGTAGAGAGGAGAAAAGGAAACTGGAAGGGCTATAGTACACAAAGGGTCCCTAGGAGGAATTAAAAGTCTGAAGCATGAAGGCTTTCATTGGCTGAGTTGTCTCTCATTGGCTGGGTTCTTGCCAGACTGGCTTTTCATTGGTTGAGTTGTAACTGCCTCTCGTTGGCTGGGTTCCTGCCAGGCAAGAAGAGGAAGTCTTTCTTCTTGTTGGGCTCTGCTCTCATCACAAGACATAAGAGCTACCTTTTTTGATCTCCTGATTTTTTAAATTGAGATGTTTGTTTATTAATTTTTACAGCAGCAATGTGCACAGCTCTGGGCCCACATTTCCTAGTCCCCATGTCAGCTAAATGTAACAAATGAGATGCAGATAGAACTTATGGGATGGGACTTCCAGGAAATCCCAAGGGAGATGCTCTGACAAGGGGGACCAACTTCATGCCCTTCTCCCTTCTCTCCCAACTTTCTACATGGAACAGGTATGTGATGATGAGCTCAGTGTTAGCCATCAGGAACTGTGTAGTGACTAGAGCGGGGGCGGGCAGCGGGGGTGGGATGGAAGTAATAAGCCAAGAATCTAAGAATAGAGAGATAAAAGAAGCATGAGGTCCCAGGGGATATCACAGTCATAGTCACCTGGACTGCCAACGTCTGGATTTCATTCACCTGAAAGGGAAGAAAAACTTTACTTTGTTTAAACAGCACACTGGCAATTATTTGCCTCTAGTACAGGCATTGAAAGCGCCCCTATTCAAATTAGTTTGGGAAATATTTCACACCACAGTATAGTTCTCCACCTCCTCTGTCAAGATTCCCATTATAAAATATATAACCCACAAGGACCTACTGTATAGCACAGGGAACTGTACTCAATATTTTGTAACCACCTATAAGGGAAAAGAATTTGGAAAAGAATACATAGATGTATAACTGAATTACTGTGCTGTACACCTGAAGCTAACACCACACTGTAAATCAACCATACTTCAATAAAAAAGAACTCCCATTGCACATTTGCTCATATTAGAGGTTCATAACAAAGAAACCTGTTCACTTTGTTTGAGGCATTTCAGAACCTGGCTTTCTCCACTTCCCACAACACTACCTACTCAATACAGACACATTGCCTGGAGAATCCCAGGGATGGGGGAGCCCGGTGGGCTGCCGTCTGTGGGGTCGCACAGAGTTGGACACGACTGAAGCGACTTAGCAGCAGCAGAGCATCTTTCAATACTGCTTGAAGCTAATATTCTTCGGTGCATTTTGTTCATCTCAGACATCAGAGCATTAAATTCCAGAACACTCAACTTCTGAGCAACTCAGTCCAAAACATCAATCAAATGTTTCCTAAGAGACGTGACAAAACACCCAGTGAAAATGCTGTATTTTCCATTTTGTTGCTGGCACATTGGAGAGGCAAAGTCACAGGCGTCCTTCTCAGAAAATGGCAACAGCAACCCAAAGCCGAAACGGCCTAGGTGAGCTTTCTCCCTCCAGCAACAGATCGCCCCCCATTGCCTTCTGTCCTCACTCAGCTCCATGCAGTGAGCTGACCTGTTTTCTCATTCTGGCTTACCTGCAAGGCTTCCTGGGATACAAACAAAAACCAAGGCCACCCAAAAACTGACTTTTACAGTAAAACTGTTTTGGCAAGCCCATTTCTCAGGCAGAGCTGGCAGGGTGCAGATAACCTTCTGTTAGCAGCTCCCTCATAGTCACTAATGTAGGTGTGCACATAACACGGCCTCACTCATTCAGGCTTGGCTTTCCTGAATCTGTGGCTTAGTGTCTGTCACTGACTTTGGAACATCCCCAGCCATTTCTATTTCACATATTTCTTCTGCTCGTGTATCTCTTTCTTCTCCTTTTGGAATTCTAAGTATGTGTATGTTATACCTTTTGTTTCACCAGATCCGTGGTTCTCAGAGTATGGTCCCTGGAGCAGTAATATCAACATCACTTGGAAAGTCGTTTAATGTGGGGTGGGAGGTGGGAGGGGGGTTCATGTTTGGGAGTTCATGTACACCCGTGGCGGATTCATGTCAATGTATGCCAAATCCAATACAGTGCTGTAAAGTAAAATAAAGTAAAAAAAAAAAAAGCAATTATCAGGCTCCATTCCAACCCAGATCCATTTATTCCGAAACTCTGGCATGGAAGATAATGTGTGTTTAATCAAGATCGCTAGATGACTCTTTCGCATGCTGAGGTTTGAGAACCTCTTCACTAAAGCACGAAAAGGACTGTCAGGACATCTGAAAGGAGTGATACAGAGGAAAGGAAAGTACAACAGCTAGAAATATTTAGTGTTTCTCAGAATCTTGTCCTTAATATCCTAGTTTGAATATCAGTGGCGCACTTTTGGGAGAATTTCATGGCTTAAAGGAGGCCTAAAGGAAACATGAGACTAACTCCAAATGAACTGTCAGCTTTTGGCCTCCTTCAACTCAGCTCCCAGTAGGTGAAGGTGAAGTCACTCAGTCGTGTCCGACTCTTTGCGACCCTGTGGACTGTAACCTACTAGGCTTCTCCATCCATGGGATTCTCCAGGCAAGAATACTGGAGTGGATTGCCATTTCCTTCTCCAGAGGATCTTCCTGACCCAGGGATTGAACCCGGGTCTCCTGCATTGGAGGCAGACGCTTTAACCTCTGAGCCACCAGGGAAGTCTGCTCAGCTCCCAGTAGTGGCTCCCAAATCAGGCTGCGTCTCACCCGGAGAGCTCATCTGAAATGAACTCTAGACCTGTGAACCGAAACACCCGGGTCTGAAGCCCACAGAGCTATACCTACAGCATGATTCCCTGGGTTTTCTGGCTCAGCCATGACTGGCCACAGCGGACCACTGCTAAGGTTCTATAACTGCGCCCGGAGGCTACCCTTCACGAACGCTCTCTTTCCATCCACAAACCAGTACAGATGTGGCTTGGGCCATATTTAAACAGCCTCTGCCTCTCTGCCTCCCCTCCCCTCCACGCCCCCTTTCTTCACGTTGACCACACCCTGAGAGACGGCTCCAGGGAGGAGGGCGGGGTTCCTGTGACACCCCCACGCTCCAGTGCCACCGGCCACAGGGCCTAGTGCTCTCGGCGCACAGGCTGGCTGTCCTCGCTGCCCGCCTCCCGCCAGGATGTAATTCTTTCCGTTCCTTCTTCCCCATTCAGTCCCACCGAGGCTGGCCCGTGGAAACATGGAGCGACTCAGAAGCTCTAATCAATTAGCCTCAAGTCCCTGATCTAACCTTAGACCCAGTCACTACTCAGGGGCCCTGCTAGTTCATATGCTTTGACCGGCTCTACTTCGTAAGACTACTCCCTGCTGCCACACCCCAGCCCACAGCTGGTACCTTGCTCCCTTAGAGGGACATCACGCGAGTGCTGTCATCTTATCTGTCTCTGGAGTGTTCCAAGTATCAGTCATTTCAGGATTCCTAGGCCCTCCCATCTGTTGGGAACGCGTCACTTTCCCGGTGCCAGTGGGCTCTGGAATCACACTGGGAGTTCTGTGCCCCGAGGGCATGGGCTCATTTTGATCGCTTTGTGTGTCAGTGTGAGAGGAGTAACTGGACTCTGGAATCTGACCTGTCCCTGTAGTTGGACCCATTCTAGATTCCAAGACTTCTCCAATCCCTCCCTCCTGCCAGAGCTCAGACTAGGATCAGGCAAGGGAGGCGCCTTGGAGACACTCACTCCCCGCATCAGGCCAGCGCAGGGTGGGCGCCTGAGAGTTCACGCTCTTTTGTTTGCATGCTTTCACTCACCCTGGTCCTAGCTCTGCCTCCTGATCCGAGTTGCCGTGACTGTGCCAGGCAGGTCCCTGTGTGAGACTGAAAGTAGGGCGCCATCCATCCCAAGGCCTCAAAACGACATTTAATGTTTCTTATCCATCCCTAGGTTCCAAGCACATAGAAAGCAGAGTCCCTGCCTGTAAGGAATTCAGAGCCTGGCAGGGAAGGAAAGCATGTAAACAGGCTGGCTCGTGTGGAAGGGCAGAGGAGCCTGGGGTCAATGACGGTGCGACAGAAAAGAAGGCTTCACGAAGGCACTAGTCTTCCATGACGTTAGGAAATGTACAGACTACGTCTCAGGGGAGAAAGTGAGAGGCTGACAGCAGGCAGAAACCAGTGTGAGTCAAACTGGGGTGCGTTCTGAGACTCGCACATGGTCAGCACCATTAGAGGGTCAGAGACGAAAGAAGAATGAGAGATGCCAGGTGGCGCCAGTGGTCAAGAAGCCACCTGCTGATGCAGGCGGACCTAAGAGGGTCCTTCCCTGGGTCGGGAAGATCCCCTGGAGGAGGGCATGGCAACCGCTCCAGTATTCTCGCCTGGAGAATCCCATGGACAGAGGAGCCTGGCGTACTGCAGTCCACAGGGTCACACAGAGTCGGACACGACTGAAGCAACTTAGAATGCACGTGTGCGTGAGCTTCCATCTCTGGAACGTGGGGCACCTTGGAAGATTTTGAGGCAGGGATGGAGAGTAACTAGATTTCAGCATCACGAAGAATCCGAGGCTGGGGCCGATGCACAAAATCATCAGTGGGGGAATCATTGGGAGACTGTGTTAAGGACAGCTGCAAAGTAGTGGCTGAATTTCTATATCAGGGCCATCGAATTCCTGAGGGTGTGAGACTGTGGGCAGCACCAAGGAGCCAGGAGCTCTTAATAGGCACCTGGCAATTCCCAAGCATCTGCCAAAGCAGTGACCTCTGCAGAAAGAGGACCGCGTGGAGCCCAGGTGCTCAGGGGCCTGCCACCTCCAAACCAACTTCTCAGAGATGCATGTGGCCCGCAATCCAGGGGATACTCACGCAGCTGCCACTCTGACAAACCTCCCCTGGGAAGAAAACCTTCTCTCCCCGGCCCAGGAAGCAATCACCCACCTGCTGTAGAGTTCTTCAGGTTTGGGACTAAACATTCTGTCGAAGCTTTAAAGAAGAATGGCCAGATAACTTCCAAGCTACCTTCCTGCCCTCATCAGTCTGTGATTTTAGGACTCCACATATATCAGATGCAAACGCTGAAGACTTCGGTTTCTGTAGAGTTCCTTACAGAAGTGATTGTGTGACTGTCTTAAGCATACTCACACTTCCTTTTCTTCATCCACACTGGGAACCTCAAAGCCCCGCCACTGACTTCTCTCATCTGGATCACCGCTGGAACCTTCTTCATGGCCTTCCTGCTGTCAATTTTGCCTCCACTTCTTATTCCATTTTCCATGAAGAAGCCAGAGGAGAATTTCTAAAGCATGTCAATGTGTTCAAGGCCTGCATGCCTGCTAAATCCCTTCGGTCACGTTCGACTCTTTGTGACCCTATGGACTGAAGCCCTCCAGGCTCCTCTGGCCATGGGATTTTCCAGTCAAGAACACCCGTGTGAGTTGCTATGCCCTCCTCCAGGGGATCTTTCTGACTCAGGGATCGAGCTCACGCCTCCCGCTTTGCAGGAGACTCCAGGGTAGTCCATTCAAGGAATGTTCCTGCTTAAAATCCTTCCTGTTGAGACTTCTCTGGTGCTCCGGTGGTCGAGAATCCGCCTTTCAATGCAAGGGATGTGGTTTCCCGGCCAGGGAACTAACATCCCACATGCTGCAGGTTCAATTTTGCCTCCACTTCTTATTCCATTTTCCATGAAGAAGCCAGAGGAGAATTTCTAAAGCATGTCAGTCTGTTCAAGGCCTGCATGCCTGCTAAATCCCTTCGGTCACGTTCGACTCTTTGCAACCCTATGGACTGAAGCCCTCCAGGCTCCTCTGGCCATGGGATTTTCCAGTCAAGAACACTGGTGTGCGTTGCCATGCCCTCCTCCAGGGCATCTTTCTGACTCAGGGATCGAGCTCACACCTCTCGCTTTGCAGGAGCCTCCAGGGTAGTCCATTCAAGGAATGTTCCTGCTTAAAATCCTTCCTGTTGAGACTTCTCTGGTACTCCGGTGGTCGAGAATCCACCTTTCAATGCAGGGGATGTGGTTTCAGTTCCTGGCCAGGGAACTAACATCCCACATGCTGCAGGGCAACTAAGCCTGCGTGTCACAACTAGAGAGCCCACAGATCACAATGAAGAACCAGTGCAGCAAAATAAAAAACCCTCCCTGTTGCCTTCAGTGATGCTTCTGGGCTGGGCGGTGGGGTACGCCATACAGCATGGAAGATCTTAGTTCCCCAAGCAGGGGGCTCGAACCTGGGATCCCTGTGGTGGAAGCGCGGAGTCTTAACCACTGCACCCCCAGGGAACTCTCCTCCAGTGACGCCTTGAAAGGGCTCACTGGCCCCTTCATGTTGCTGCTGCCCCGCAACCTCCCCCGCTCTCCCCAGCTCTCTCCCCCCCCCCAATCTAAGCAGTGAGAAATCTCTTCCNTAACCACTGCACCCCCAGGGAACTCTCCTCCAGTGACGCCTTGAAAGGGCTCACTGGCCCCTTCATGTTGCTGCTGCCCCGCAACCTCCCCCGCTCTCCCCAGCTCTCTCCCCACCCCCAATCTAAGCAGTGAGAAATCTCTTCCAGTTCTCCAAACCCCTTGAACCTCTGCACAGACCGCAGAACCTCTGGGTCTCTGCACAAACCATTCTTGATGCCTAGAGCAGTGCTGGCCAGTAGGAAAACACCAGAAGAACTCGAGCCACTTATACCATCTTAAATTTTCTAGTGGCCACACTGAAAAAAAAAAAAAGTAGAAATAGGTGATCTTATCACTAATAATACATTGTATTTAATTCAATCTATCCAAAATGTTGGACTTTCCTGGTGGCTCAGGGGTAAAGAATCCACCTGCCAATGCAGAAGACACAGGTTCAATCCCTAGATGGGGAAGATCCCCTGGAGAAGAAAAATGGCAACCCGCTTCACTACTCTTGCCTGGAAAACTCCTTGTACAGTGGAGCCCAATGGGCTACAGTTCACGGGATGGCAGAGTCAGACACGACTGAAATGTGTCCAACATTCAACATGCGATTAAGATAAAAAAATATTGGGATAGTTTACACTCTTTTTCACACTATGTCTTCAAAGACTAGTATGTATTTTACACCTATAGCACATGTCAGTTTGCACATGTCATATTTTCAAGTGCTCAACAGCCACATTTAGCCAGTAGTGATGATGGTGGTAAAGAACCCTCCTGTCAATGCAGGAGACGTAAGAGATGCAGGTTCAATCCCTGAGTCGGAAGATCCCCTGGCGGAGGGCGTGGCAACCCACTCGAGCGTTCTTGCCTGGAGAATCCCATGGACAAAGGAGCCTACAGTCCATGGGGTTGCAAAGGATGGGACACGACTGAATCAGCTGAACACAGCACAACATAGCGGGCAGCGCCCGGGGCATCCTGCTTCCACTCGGTCTGGGACCTGTGCCCACTCTTCAGGCGCAGCGGGAAGGGCACTGTCTCTGGTTGCACCCAGGGGCCCTCCTCTGTGATCCCACAGCCCCTAAGAGCCCCTGTGGTCACTCTCACGTGGAAGTGCTAAAGCCTGCGTTCTAATCTGAATCCAAGACCACAGGCTCCATGAGGACAAGAACCGCACTGGCCTGGTGTAGCACTGAGCTCCTACTCTGGGCCCAGCAGCAGACATATACTGTATGTACCAATCAGTGTCTGTTGAAGGAAGCAGAGTACTCTCATGCGTCCTCACCCATTACTGGGAGGTACTGTGATGATCTGAAATCCCTTGTTCAGTTCAGTTCAGTCGTTCAGTCATGTCCAACTCTTTGCGACCCCAGGGACTGTAGCATGCCAGGCTTCCCTGTCCATCACCAGCTCCCGAATCTCTCAAAATCCCAAGAGAGATTCCCCTTTGCCTCACCCTTCCTTTCTACAACATCTGCATGTACACACACACACACATATACACTCATCACACACACAACTTCACACTTACAAACACTGTTGCACTGAAACACATATACACTCACACACACAGATGCACACATGCCATACACTCTCGAACTCATGCTCAGACACATATCCACACGCTCATACACTCACACGCATTGCATACTTAAGACACATGCTTACCCCCAGGCTCGTTACAGAGGTTGGAGGGGCATCCAGAGAGGTGTTTTACCTGCTCTAGGTCACACAGCACACCTGGGGCAGGCCTGGGACCGCATCCCAAGGCGACCGCCCCCATCCAGGCAGCCAGGCTGCCTCTCGCTGGACAAGCAGGACTGCAAGCAGCACGAGTGTGTCCGGGCGCATGAACAGTGATTCCTGTTTGCTGCCAGCCAGCAACTGATGCCAGAACCAGCCATCAGTTAGGGACATTCCTGGACTCCTATGCTGCTAGGACCGGTCTCCCTGGCTGCACTGCCTCTGAGAGAAACACCGCTGATTCCGAGGGCAAGCACGCTGATGCAGCAGAGGATTCGGTTCGACTTGCCAAGACCTGGCACGTTATCATCCTAGCGAGGTGAGGGGCCAAACACCCCAACAGTCCGATCACTCCCAGGCTCCTAGAGGACAGGCCAAACTTGCAGCCTGGTGAGGGGGGTTACAGATGGTGTCTTAGAAAAGTAGCCTTCAAGCTGAAGCACACAATTGTGCTGTGCGGCCGTGGTGGTTCAGTGGCTCAGTCGCGTCCGACTCTTTGTGACTCCACGGACAGCAGTCTGCCAGGCTCCTCAATCGAGGCAGGAACACCGGAGTGGGTTGCCATTTCCTTCTCCATGCGCTGTGTGACCTCAGGCAATTAAAAGACCTCTGTGGGCCTAGTATCAACCTCTCTATTTTGTGCGAGTGTAGGTGTGTGTGGATGTAGGTGAGTATGTAAGTCAGTGTGAGTGACTGTGAGTATATATGGATTTTTCTGCGTTTGTGAGTCCGTGAGTCCTCTATGTGTGTGAGTACAAGAGTATGTGTAAGTGTGAAGGTGTGTGAGAGAATGTTTGGGAGTATACAGCGGATACGAGCTTGTAAGGCTGTGTGCGTGTATGTGTATACATATGCATATAGATGTTGGAAAAAGACATTCAACATGTATGGATTTTCCTAGGGGTCCGCAAATATGGTTATTTGTATCAGTTGCAAGTCCTCAAATTTCTGGTTCCTTTTTTTCATCCCCACCCCTTTTTAATCATCGTTCTCCTGTTTTTACCAAAGAAAAGTGTTTCCTTCACCCATTCCCAACTCCATTATGGTGTTCTCTATAGGATGTAAAATCTTTCACTGCACCAAACAAAAAGGACAATTAAAAATATTAGTTTGGTGAATTAAGGCATAAGAACCCCACCTTGGGACTTCCATTCCTTCCCAGTTTCATCCATTCTTTAGGTAAAAGAAAGCCACATCCTACATGGTGGATCCTTAGAGAAGTGACTTTAAAAAAAAAAATTTATTGGAGGATAATTGCTTTACAATAACTGTCGTGCTGGTTTCTGCCATACGTCAACATGAATCGGCCACAGAAGCACCTATGTCCCCTTCCTCCTGAGCCTCCCTCCCGCCTCCCACCACACCCCACCCCTCTGGGTTGTCACAGCACCAGTTTGAGCTCCCTGCGCCATAAGGTAACATGCATGTTTCCCTGCTACGCTCTCAGTTCGCCCCACCCTTTCCCTCCCTCACTGTGTCCACAAGTCTGATCTCTGTGTCTCTGTTGCTGCCTGCAGAAGGTTCGTCAGTAGCACTCATCAGATGCATTACGGAACTCACGCAGTGGGTATGTTGGCATTTGGGGTAAGGACCACAGCTCTGCATTCCTTAAGTCTTGTCAAAACTGCATGGCTTTGACAGAGTCTGGGGAGAGTGAAGGAAAGACAATGTTGTAAGCACTAATGAAGGCTACAAATGGCTTTCCCTCACCCACCATAGCAAAGAAAAATGATCCTTCCCAACTTCTCTCAATACTCAATTCTAGGATGAGCCAAAACCTAACAGCAAAGAACAACAAAACCTTGGAGCAGCTGCACCAGCACAAGTTTATAACACTGATTCTTCTAAACACAACTGAAGTGTTTTCAGGGCCTACTGAAGTTGGGAGGTTGTAGTGGATATAACCCACAGACAAAAGTTTTATGTGATTTCTTTTAAATGCAGTGTGCATTATTTAGTAGGTTGTTAAAATCTATTTTATCAAGTAATATAGTGAGATATGTATTCCAATTACAATCAATCCCGAGATTACTTCACCTTATAAAATGTTTAAATATTTTCCCTCCTACAACTTCTATTAATTAAGAAAGAAAATTAAATGCTAGCTGCTGGATAAACTCATTTTTAGCAATATATACCTTTTCCTCTCATTAAATGTGTTAGAAAATTTATCTCAATGTCTATGAAATTAGAGTTATTTCTCTGTGTTCATACAAGATTCTTCTTTATTTCCAAAAATTAATTCTAAAGTTCAATACATACAGAATTACTCAGAAAATGCCACACTTTTTCACCATGGTTTTTGTTTCATAAATAACTTAAATTTGGGCACAAAACATTGAATTATGACAAACTGATGAAAAACACCGAATGGGTTTATTCTTGTTTCTACAACTTTTCAGGAAATAGATTAATTATATTCTTCATGACCTTCATTTTGTCTGCTTTTAATAATCATTTTTACAAGATTAGAAGCAGTCTTTTTTATAGTAGTTTTCATAATATCCCCCAAAATGTACTATAATGTTGATTTGAATTAAAAATTGTCAGACGTTTTCTTAGAGAAAGTAAATCTCTTTTGTAGATTGGGTTGACAAGAAAGACTAGTGTTGCTAAATAGATTATGCATTTTCCATAAGTTAAAAGGGCTAAATCTGAGCTCTACGGTTTTAACCAAAAGGTATTTAAACATGTTATAAAATAGAAGTATTTTATTTCTTAAAATTGCGGTTGGAAAAGTGGATTGAAATTAATGATATTTTAATTTTCCAATTTCTATAAATAAATTGAACTAGACGAGGTGAAAAAATAGCAGATGTAGTTAATAGTCATTGAGTAAATTTTAGAAAAGTCTTTAGAATAGTCTCAGAAATTGAAAAAGTGAATGGTTCTAATGATGGATAACAAATGCCTTAGGAAGCTTTTTCTTTTTCAACAAAATTGAAGGAGAAAATAATTTTTGAAGATGGATCACTGTGATTTTGGGGGCATTAACCCAAAAAGATTTCAAATAATTAATGAAATTATCAAAATATCTCCTGTTCCTGTCCACTTACGTTACTAAGATTTGTCAGTGTTCACATCTAAGAAAAACAAAGCAAATAGTCTTCAGAAAAGAATAGAATTTAAAAAAAAAAATTTTTTTTAATAGCATTGATGTGGCTCCCTTTTTCATTCTAGCAGTGTGTAATACTTGTTATCCAACTAGGACAATCCCATTAACCTCATTAAGAAATGTAGCCACAATTAATTTTTATTATTTAATTTACTACTGACAAAATTTATGTTATATATACTATATTTTGATTTTTGGCACACTGATAATAATGATCACTCATTCAAGAAACAATTTTAATATTTAGAACTTTATGGAAATATTTTAATGATAAAAACATTATATACAACAATGTGTATATATTTCACACTACTTAAAAATGGTTACAGTTGTAAGTATTATGTGTTTCTTAACCACAATTAAAAATAAGGTTTTTTTTAAATTTCTGACACATATATAACAGAGACATAGTATTATTTCAGAAATGTATATTCAATAGTCAATAAAGGATTATCCAATACAAAAACTTACTACATTAGAATAAAATTCTGAGAGAGATAGAACAGAAAGACAAGTGTAAAAAGGAGAATGAAATCAAATTCTCATTGTTAAAAGTTTACTCACAGGATTTTTAAATGGATTAAGGTGGATATCAAATCATTATGGTATTTAGATTCCAAAGAATATATTTAACAAATGATGATAGTTTCGTTTAAAGAGTCCCTATTTATGATAGGCTGAAATCATACCCTCTGAAATGATTTCAACTTAAGGAGAAAATTGTAGATATTTACTTAAGGATGTTGGAGGCAACCACCTAGATTTTAGGGTGCGTTTTTGGAAAGCACGTGAGCAAAACAGAAGGGCACTGCCTCTGAGTCGGGGGTCAGGAGGGGTCCTGGCAGCAGAGGCCAGCTCTAGGTTTCCTGCAGAGTCGGGATTGTCTGCCTTGTTCTTCTACCTAATTCCTTAAGGGCATTTCTTTTTTCTAAAGAAAGCAGTGACTCTGTGGACCAAGAGCTTTCAAAGGCTTGGGACCCCCTCTGGCTCTGTCCGCTATTACAGCAGTCTTTTTTTTTTAATATAAATTTATTTATTTTAATTGCCATTAAAAAGAATACATTTGAATCAGTTCTAATGAGGTGGATGAAACTGGAGCCTATTATACAGAGTGAAGTAAGCCAGAAAGAAAAACACCAATACAGTATACTTACACATGCTGCTGCTGCTGCTGCTAAGTCGCTTCAGTCGTGTCCGACTCTGTGCGACCCCAGAGACGGCAGCCCACCAGGCTCCTCCGTCCCCAGGATTCTGCAGACAAGAACACTGGAGTGGGTTGCCATTTCCTTCTCCAATGCAGGAAAGTGAAAAGTGAAAGTCAAGTCACTGAGTCGTGTCCAACCCTCAGCAACCCCGTGGACTGGAGCCCACCAGGCTCCTCCGTCCATGGGATTTTCCAGGCAAGAGTACTGGAGTGGGGTGCCATTGCCTTCTCCAATACTAACGCATATATATGGAATTTAGAAAGATGGTGACGATAACCCTGAATGTGAGAAAGCAAAAGAGACACAGATGTACAGCAGTCTTTCTGGTCAACTGGAAGCCCCTCTAAGCCAGGTTTTTCATGCATAGACTGATGTATTCATTTACGAAGGAGAGAATGTGGGGACTTTGATTTATTGAACATCTACCATGTGCCAGATACTGTACAGGATGTTTATATATATATGTGATTTCATTTATTAATAGGAATAATTAAGGTTACAATATATAGTTATTGTTACTATGGTGATACTTACTATGCACAAGACACTAAAGTGCTTCTCAGGTAGTACAGTGGTAAAGAATCTACCTGCTAATGCAGGAGACACCGGTTCGATCCCTGGATTGGGAAGATCCCCTGGAGTAGGAAATGGCAACCGGCTCCAGCATTTTTGCCTGGAAATTCCACAAGCAGAGGAGCCTGGTAGGCTACAGTCAGTAAGTTCGCAGAGTCGGACATGACTGACACGCACACACCGACACATACCAGACACTTAATTGTAAACTTTACATGAGTGATCGTAATCAGTCTTTACAATAATCCTACAGGGCAAGAGTTTGATCATTCCGATTTTACAGATGAGAAAAATAAGGCTCAGATAAATCTTTCAATATATCAACAGCTAGTAGGTGAGAAAGCCTGATCATGACATCAAAGTCCACACTTCTGACCTTAAGTGTTATCACGCCCACTTAAAGAGAGGGGTTAAAATCGGTAGGTCCTGTAACTCTTGCCCTGTAGGATTATTGTAAAGATCGATTATGATCACTCATGTAAAGTTTACAATTAAGTGTCTGGTATGTGTCAGTGTGTGCATGTCAGTCATGTCCGACTCTGTGAACCTACTGACTGTAGCCTACCAGGCTCCTCTGCTTGTGGAATTTCCCAGGCAAAATTTCCCAGTCAGTCTGACTGATTGATTCACTCCCTATTTTGTTCCAGAAAAGCATCCAGGCACTTCCTGATAACTACAAATACTCCTTTTTTTCCTAGAATTCTCCAAATACATTAGTCATCCTGCATCTCTGCCAATTTCATAATGCGGACAGAATTGATTTTATTATAATTATTCTTTTTTTATAACTGATTTTTAAATTATCATCATTCTATAATTATTACCCCTCACTTTTTGGTTTCTTCCTGCAAATGAGAAAACTAAACCACCCAGAATCTTCCCTGAAACTTGCCCCGACCCCCAGCATCTGACAGACTCCAGATCAGAGCACATCTGACAGCTGTGAAAACGAAGCCAAGGCAGCTGATGGAGCGGGGCCCCCAGAGCACGCAGGGCTGCACAGCTGAGCCGGGCGGAAAGCCCTCCACACTCTCTGCGCTCTCCGACAGCAGCGCAGGCGAGGGCTCCAACCTGACCCGTCCCGTCGGGGGTGCCTGTCTGTCCACAGTCTCAGTTTTAATCAAGAAGCCTTCGTCCCCAGGCCAAGAAAGGGGCGTGCCTACAGGTCTCGAGAAAAGAGAGGAGTGTGGGGTTCACCCCTCGCTGTCATTGCCTGAACAGGGTACTTGGTTCTTCACTGGACTTTGAAAAAGGACCTTTTTGGGTTTTTCCACTAATTATGCCCCAGGCAATGGCTGGGAGGTGGGGGGACGGGAGGAATATTTAAACCTAATGTAATACTCACAAAACGCCAAACCCAGATTGGACCCTGGGGGATCCCGAGCTGCGGACAGGCGCGCTCGCACAACGGAGAGGGAGCAAGACTAGATTTCTCTGGGGTTTGCCAACTGATACTCCCAGAATTCCCCTGAATACCTGGGAATGTGCATCACAGGGAGAAATAAATGGTCTCATACTGGTGCTTTTTTTTTTTTTTTTTTTTTTTTAAGGATTAGAAGAGAAGAAATAGCTTTTGTTTTCTTTTCTTCCCAGTTGGCTAACCATGACATTCGACCTACAGGCTTAGAAAACAACTTGAGTAGCAGTGTGAGTGATTAGACAAGACAACAGCCTGGGGTATTCTCTTACAGAAGGGGGGAAGCCCAGGCTGTCTTTTCTTCTAAAATGTGTGGCAATCATCAGAAAACAGCAGCTGTCAAACTCGCCTCCTGCCCCAGTGGGGCTGCAAGGCTGCTGCCATCTTTATTTAATTGGTTTATTAATCTTATAACGCAATACAAACCTCTGTCTCTCTGCTTCCCTAGTTAACCAGGCTTGGGTTTTGTAAATATGTTTAAATAAGCTCCAAAACCCACAAGGCTTCTCGCCTCTTGGTTACAGGCTCCCGCCAGGCCAGACCCCAGCCAGAACTGAAATGAATAAATGGCTGTCCCTCCCAGTCCATCTGCTCCCTTTTCGGGGTGGCGATGTGAGGGCAGGACATTTGCAGGGAAGACGTGTCCTTCACCTCATCAGAAGTTTACTGTGCTCCTTGGCAGGAAGGCTGCTGTTCTGTGCAGAAGCGTGAATTAAGAAGTCAAGAGGAAGAGAAGAGAAAAGGATACCATTCAAGCCTTTATGTATAAAGCACTCCCTCTTCCAGCCTCCCGTACTTGTTGGGAAGGAGATCTAGTTAACAAGGGAGCAGCCCTTTTGTAGGACTCTGTGAACTCCTGAAGACAATGCCCATCAGGGAAAGAAGAGAAGTGTGAGGCCAAAGGGAGAGAAAGAGATGGAGGGATTGTCCGAAGACGGATCTGGGTAAAAATGCGCATGGGCTACAGCTAACTGTGTGTTAACAGCTGTGTGCTCGTCTGTCTCATCCGATACACTGTGAGTCCCAGCAGGCTCGGACTAGCACCAAGTACAATGCAAAGAACATAGTTTTGAAGGAGGAAAAGAAGGAAGGAAGGCAGGAAGCATAAAAGTAGAGAGGAAAGAAAAGCAGGAAGTGCGTGGATAGATGAACGGATGAAGGGATGGATGGAGAGGGGATGAAAGAGTGGATGGGTGGGTGGATGAATGAGGTAATAAGGATGTGGATGAGAAGCTACACTCTTTACAGCCTCTGTGGCTCCAGAAAACCAAGCAATGGTGTTTCTTTCTCAGATTGTTCTATTGGAAGACTCTCTTTTCTAGGAGAATCCCCAGAAAGCGTGGTCAGAGACAGCTTCGGTGAGAAATAGCACCCAAACAATGCCAGCAAGAAGGAAAACAATCCCCATCTGTCTCCCAGTTATTTTGAAAACAAGATGCTAAACAACCCACTGCTTGGGTTATAGAGGTTATCGTTACTTATTCACCTATTTGCTTTACTGAATTGTGTCCAAAGGGCTTCAAGCACCCAGAGTAAGCAAAACTGCAAAACTTAAATCTACCATCTGGACACGTCTAAACATCTGGATGTTTGGCATCACGCCGACCACAACTCAGAGTGTTACTGCTGGGGAGTTATAGCCCAGAGCAGCAGCAGGCAAAGGAGGAAGTATAAACCAGAGTGTTTAGAGTGATCATCTGTACAGATGTAAGAACTGGACCACACAGAAGGCTGAGCACCAAGGAACTGATGCGTTTGAACTGTGGTGTTGGAGAAGACTCTTGAGAGTCCCCTGGACTGCAAGGAGATCCAACCCGTCCATCNGAGCAGCAGCAGGCAAAGGAGGAAGTATAAACCAGAGTGTTTAGAGTGATCATCTGTACAGATGTAAGAACTGGACCACACAGAAGGCTGAGCACCAAGGAACTGATGCGTTTGAACTGTGGTGTTGGAGAAGACTCTTGAGAGTCCCCTGGACTGCAAGGAGATCCAACCCGTCCATCCTAAGGGAACTCAGTCCTGAACATTCCTTGGAAGGACTGATGCTGAAGCTGAAACTCTAATACTTTGGCCACCTGATGAGAAGAACTGACTCATTGGAAAAGACCTTGATGCTGGGAAGGGTTGAAGGCAGGAGGAGAAGGGGACGACAGAGGATGAGATGGTTGGATGACATCACTGACTCAACGGACATGAGTTTGATCAAGCTCTGGGAGTTGGTGACGGACAGGGAGGCCTGGCGTGCTGCAGTCCATGGGGTTGCAAAGAGTCAGACAGAACTAAGCGACGGAACAACAGCAACGGAGGGATCACACCCTCTAGGGTGCCTGTGAGTGTCCAGATTTCAACTACTCTGAACAATGGTCAAACCATATCTCCACTTCCATCTGAAAAATGCGGTTGCACAGTATGAGGGAGAAGGGAGAGGGAGAGGAAGGAAGGACAGGGAAGGAGAGCGAGCACTGGGAGAGGAGCTGGCTGGGGCACAGCTCTGAGCAGTGAGACGTGGCAGCGGGGGGGGGCAGCACAGGGCGTGCGCGGTGCTCTGGCGGGGCGCTCTTTCTGGAGCTGGAGCTGTTCCCCCACCCCCATTCCACGATCCGGATGGAAACAGCCAGAGCACCAAGCCTCCTGGAGTTTGCCTCACCAGTGTCAGTCGCAGCCCTCCTCTTTCCCAGCCCAGCAACCTGGGCCTCCCCATTCTACAGGGAGAAAAACTAAGGCTCAGGAGGGAACAGCATCTATCCAGCTACGAGCGAGAAGGCAGCGGTAAGGGGAAGCTCCATGCCTCCCGGGCATCTTCACCAGAGGGAGAAGGGATAGAGAAGTCTTGCCTGAAGTCCTCACTTCCCACTGCCCACACATGTCTCAGAGAAGAGGCCAGACAGTGGGGAGAGCTAGAGACCGCCTCAGTTCAGTTCAGTTCAGTCCCTCAGTCATGTCGGGCTCTTTGAGACCCCATGGACTGCAGCACTCCAGGCCTCCTTGTCCACCAACTCCTGGAGTTTACTCAAACTCATGTCCATTGAGTCGGTGATGCCATCCAGCCATCTCATCCTCTGTCATCCCTTTCTCCTCCTACCCCCAGTCCCTCCCGGCATCAAGGTCTTTTCCAATGAGTCAGTCCTTCACATCAGGTGGCCAAAGTACAGAGTTTCAGCTTCAGCATCAGTCCTTCCAGTGAGTATTCAGGACTGATTTCCTTTGGGATGGACTGCTTAGAAGTCTGAAAAAGATCGGCATGGGCACACACACACACACACACACACACCTGCACACATACACATGAACGCATATACCAAATGTCCTTAAGAGTCATTTTACTTTAAACCCATTAAAAGAAAAATCTGCTCCCTGCCTGCCAACCTTGCCTGCTCTCAGCCATTCCCGGCTTGCTGTGATGTGTTTTTGTTTTCTGTCCAGGGTGATCGATTACAGAAGAGCAAATTAGCTCCCACTGCTTTTAAGGTGCATTTCCTCTCTTACAGAGAAGATGGTATGAGCTTCGCTTCTCTCTCCCCTCTGCTTGCCTGGCTGCTGGCTGCAGTCACTGCATCGTCAGGGAGGCTTTCTCAGGGGAGAGGAGGGGCACGGGCTCTCGGAGACTCCACAGCCCTCCCTAGTGTCCAGTCCTGCACCCACCACGCCTCCCCTGTCTCCTCTTCTTAGCCCCCAGGGCATCACTCTGCTTACTCCAGGCTACTTTACCTACCTCTGTGCTTGGACCTGTGCATCCAGCTGCCTGGCACAGAGTGGACACTGTTGAATGAACAAGTAAATGATGAGTGAAGGATAAACACCAAGATCTCAGCTTAATGAAATGGACGCTCTCCCTCGCCCCCGCCTCCCCCGCCCCAGCTGCTCTGGGCCATACTACTCAAAGTGCCCAAGCTGGACCAGAAGCATCGGGAATCACCTGGGAGCAAGGTTTCCAGGATTCCCGGTCATCTAGACCCAGATCCGACCTTGAGAAGCGTTGCTACGTGCACCTAAGTGGAGGCGGGCTGGTGGACAAGATGACCCCTTAAAAACCCTCATTGCCTTCTGTGTGTCCCCAGACAACATGGCAGATATCAGATGGCTACGGTCATGGAAGGCTTAGCTTGGGGTCATAACAGCCAGAGCGCTGGCCTAGGAGGGGAAAGGTGGAGTTTTATCTCTTCCTCTCTGTCTAGCCCTTCCTGCTGTTCTGCTCCTTTGAGGGTCCCAGATGACAGATCCAAAGCACAGCACGGCTTTGCTCTAACTAATTGCCAACAGTTGGCTGTAGCTACATTCCTTATTCAAAAAGCCTCATTAATCTCCTAATGCCAGTGTGGCCACAGCTGCTAATGGTGCTCTCACCTCCCAGCACCCAGTTCCCGGGGGGCGGCAGGGAGATTTCCTGGCTCCTTCTGGCAGCAGAACAGCAGGAAACAGCTTCTTTCTCGGAGGCCTCAGCCAGTGCAAGGGGACAGGGAGCCAGGCTGGTGTGGAACTCAGCTGAGCCCTGCCTCTGGCTGGAGTGGCCCTAGGAAGCCTGCCCCAGTTCTAGGCCATTCGTAGGCCAGGATCCCTGGAGTGATTCAGGTGGTTTAAGAGTGGGTTCCAACAACCCTGGAGGAAGGGTATCTGCAACCTCTGGAGTGAGCTGAGCTGCCCTCTCATGGCCAAATTAAGAAGTCTTTCCCTTTATCCCTTGGGTATAGGGATGTCTACCTTGGAAGACCTTGCAGGATGCTTGGAGGCACGGAAGAGGTACATTCTTGGAAGTTCATGGTGGTGAAGACTTAAAGAAGTTCAGATCCTCCTTCCAAGACTTGAGTCTGAGGCTTCTCCTATGGCTCAGAGAACAGGATTTAAATGTTCACCTGCTTCTCCTCCTCAAAGTTCTGCTTCTGTGGATTTGCCTTGCCAAGAATATAAATTCTTAAGGGAAAGGATCAGTTGTGTTTTTCTCACCTGGTTCCTGGTACCCCATCAGCCATCTGCCTAGACTCACACCAGGGGTAAAGAAGAGAGTGCGAGGGAGGAAGAAGAGAAAGAAAAAAAGGGAAGGAAAGAGAGCAAGGGAGCTCTAGGGGGGCAGGTCTCTGAGCGGTGAGAATATGATGAATGTTAAGAATAAGATGTTTAATGAAGGCCGATGCAAACGCATCCAACCTGCCACTGTGGGACTGGTCCAGATGGGTGAGCTACTCACTAGCCATGGGACTGAGCTGGGCCAGCTTAGGGCTTTATCCTCTTTCTTCTTCTAATGTTTTAATGTGAAAATTTTCAGACAGAAATTTGAAAAAGTTATATAAGCAATGCTAATTGTCTAATAATATGGTGCATATATGGAATTTTTTTTTTTTTTTTGGCTGTTTTTGTTCTTTAAATGCACCCTGTGGCCTCTGCCAATTCCATCAGTATTGCCAGGGTGGATGGGAGCAGGCCTCCTGCTCCCCACACAGTAGTTGTTAGAACAACACTGCTCTCTGCTGACCACAGGCTGTCATTTCTCTGGGACAGCTCTTCAGCGAAAGACTCGGGAAGTGTTGGATCAGATTGTTCCTGCTCAGTCATCTGCTTTGCTCCCCTTGTACTGTGCATTGCCAGGATGCCTCCTTCGTGCCGTTGGGACCCATCCAGGCACAGCGATGGGCACCAGGACTGAGACGCAGCTGAGCTCAGACAATTAAGTAAATGTATTAGGCAAGCTAATGTCCTTGTATCTTTATTGTTCTACAGCCACTGGCTGAGCCCCTGCTGACATGAGGCTGGGTGCCAGGGCGGTGGTGCAATGCTGTGATTCCGTTCCGTGGACAAATAACTTGAGCCTGCTGAGCCTCATTTTCCTCCTTGGTGAAGTGGGGACCACCAGACTCTATCTTCCCTGGGGAAAGGAAGGGCTGTGGAACAGAAAGTGAGAAAGATAGCAATAAATCCCCACGGCTTCAGACACACCTGAAAGAATTAGAAAGCATTCACCTTCCTAAAGCAACAATGAACCCATTGACTTCAAGTAAATAAAGAGATCTGTTGACTTCAAGTGAAAACCCCGGGCCTTGATCTGTCTGATGTTTATCCTGAGATGTTGCTGTTCAGTCACTAAGCCACATCTGACTCTTCACAAGCCCATGGACCGCAGCACGCCAGGCCTCCCTGTCCTTCGCTGTCTCCCGGAGTTTGCCCAAGTTCATGTCCATTGACTCGGTGATGCCATCCAACCATCTCTGAGATAGCCAATGCTTAAATATCTCTACCAGTGGGAAAGGGTGAAGCAGAAGGGGTCATCCCAAACAGCGGCCATGTAGAGGGTCAAAGTGCCTGTGTAACTGGGAGCTGAGAGAGCAGGCCTCCTTTTTCCCTGGCCTTTGCCACTTGTGTTATTCAGGATCAGTAGAGCAGTGGTTCTCAAGCTTGACCTATGTCAGATTCACCTGGAGCGGCTGTTAAAACCCAGCCTCACCCTCGGCCTCTGATTCAGTATGTGTGCAGTGGAGCCTGAAAATTTGCATTTCTAACAGGATCCCAGGTGAGCAGACCAGACTGAACTCCCAGGCTAGGCTGTGCTGCAGTAATGACTCATGAGTCTCAGTAGCTTCACACCATGCAAGTTTATTTCTTGTTCATGCTGCATATGGAATACGAGTCAGCGCATCCCCGTTACACACAGTCACTGGAGGACTCGGGTCAACAGATGGCTCATCATCTTATAGCTGCAGTTTCTGGAACATCTCACCTTCTAAGCCACTGTGACAAAGGAAAAGAAAGTGAGGAATCACATTTGGGCTTTTAGCTGTCTCAGCCCAGAAGTGAGGACACTAATTATGCGCATTCACATTTCTCCAGCCACAACTACTCACAAAGCCCTGCCATGTTCCAGGTAGAAGACTGTCATGTCCCTAGAGGGAGAGGGAGTTGGGCTGGATACTGGGGGTCACCTGCACTGCAACCCTGCCCGTCCAGCACACGAGCTCACTCACAGGAATGTGTGCACCCTCGTCAACATGGAACGGTGGTTATCAGGGTGACAACTTTCAGCTTCTTACATGCTGGTCATAGAGCAGTGATGGCGACGATTATGGTTAAGATGATGGTGATGATGGTGGTGATGGTGGTGATGGTGGTGATGGNATGATGGTGATGGTGGTGATGATGACGGTGGTGGTGGTGATGATGGTGATGGTGGTGGTGATGATGATGATGATGACGGTGGTGGTGGTGATGATGGTGACAGTGGTGGTGATGATGATGGTGGTGGTGGTGATGATGGTGGTGGTGGTGGTGATGACGGTAGGCAATAACCACTGAGTGCTTACTTATGTGCCAGGAACTAAGTGCTTTCTGTGTATTAACTCACTTGTCTCTCACAACAGCACTAATGGTAAGTACCATTTGCACTTCCATTACGAATGAGGAAGTTGAAACAGCGTGGGGTGATGCAGTTTTCCCAGGTCACACAGGTGGTGAGACACGGCTGGGATTGTCACCCAGGCAGTCCGACACTAGAGGCCACGTTTTCAACCACTCTCTGCTCCTTCGCTCTGCAGTTAATCTTATTTTTAAAGAGAGAATAGAGGAGACTCTAGTGGGAAGGCCTAGTTTCTGGATAAGCTGATAGTTCAGACTATTCTAAATATAAACAGTTCTACAGAGAGCAACACCACACCAGTAACGCTACTGATATATGGAGTTGGCTCAAGCCGGATACATTAATATGGGATCCAGTTCCAACAGAGGGTCTTTAAGGCCCTCACTGATGCCCCACAATGTCCAGAAGGCCAAGGATGTTCCCCTCAAACAACAGAGTCTTCCTAGTAGTTTTTCAGTGATCAAAAGGATGAGATAAGACATCTCTTGACTTTTCTCATAGAATTGCCTCCCAGATCATACAGGTCCTCCTAAAATGGGGACCCAGGGATATCCTTCCTCTCACTCTGTCCCTCTTTACCCCTAAACCCTCAGCCCTGTTCCACCCGGAGGAACATGGCCAGCTGTGATGTGAGCCCCGCACACACACCAAGTCTCAGCACCTCCTCTCATGACCTTTGAGCTCGGCTCCTACCTGAAAGCATCGTAGGAGCAGGCTTTGAGTCTTAGCCTTGTTGAAGGGCAATCCCAGTGAGTGGTGACTAAAATAGCTCTTCAGGTTGGAATACCTACATGAAAAATGAGCCTTTCTCCCACTGATAGTGATAGGCTCTCAAAACGTCATGGGTAATGCCAATGAAAACCGTTCCTCTATTGTGCCTTATCAAAGACCCACATTCAGGCTTCCCTGGATGTCTGCTGGTTAAGAATCCACCTGCCAAGGCAGGGGACATGGGTTCGATTCCTGGTCCAGGAAGATCCCACATGCCTCGGAGCAACTAAGCCCGTGGACCACGACTACTGGGCCCGCACTCTAGAGCCTGTGAACCTCAGCTACTGAGCCCACGGGCAACAGCTACTGAACGCGTGGAGCCGCCACTATGAGAAACCCATGCATTGCAATGAAGAGTCGCCCCCCTCACTCACAGCAACTAGAGAAAGCCCGTTCTCCGCAACGAAAACCCAGCGCAGCCAAAAATAATAATAAATAAATCTTTAACCCTATGTAAACTTAAGTCCCGATTTCACAAGAAATCGGGAACGGAGGAGCTAGAAAAAAGTACATCTGGAAGACAGATATCCAAAGAGTTTGGTTTTTCCCTCACAGTGAGATAGGACTCTGCTGCAGAGAGGGCCTTCGGCTGATCCACGAATGGCCAGCAGAGGGCGCTAGTCTAGGGCCTTAGAGAGCTTCAAATTCTGCGCTTCGGTTTAGCCTTTACCCGACTCCAGTACCCTTGCTTGGGAAATCCCATGGACGGAGCAGCCTGGCAGGCTACAGTCCATGAGGTTGCGAAGGAACTAAGGGGTCTTCTGCATTGCAGGAGGATTCTTTACCAGCTGAGTTACCAGGGAATCTCATCCATTTCAGACGCGACAGAGGGACTTCACTTTCAGTTTTCACTTTCATTCATTGGAGAAGGAAATGGCAGCCCACTCCAGTGTTCTTGCCTGGAGAATCCCAGGGACAGAGGAGCCTGGTGGGCTGCCATCTATGGGGTCACACAGAGTCGGACACGACTGAAGAGACTTAGCAGCAGCAGCAGCAGTCACCCCACTCCAGTACTCTTGCCTGGGAAATCCCATGGATGGAGGAGCCTGGCAGGCTGCAATCCATGGGGTTGCTAGGAGTCGGACACGACTCAGCGACTTCACTTTCACTTTTCACTCTCATGCATTGGAGAAGGAAATGGCAACCCACTCCAGTGTTCTTGCCTGGAGAATCCCAGGGACGGGGGAGCCTGGTGGGCTGCCTTCTATAGGGTCGCACAGAGTCGGACACGACTGAAGCGACTTAGCAGTAGCAGTCACTCCTGGTATTTCTAGGGTTACATCATCAAGAGGGATTTGTTAAACCCAACCACAGGATATTCAATGATCCTTGTTAGTGCATCAAAGGGAGTCAGTCTTTGGCCTCAAAATGTCAGACTTCTTCCCTGGGGTTTACAATTCTCTCATTTCCTGTTTTTCTTAATAAAAGTTCAAAATCTTCCTGGCAATGATTTTTGAAACACTACAGTTTTCAACGCAATCTAAAAATACTGGCTATTTTGTTTAGACAGCTATCAAAGATCCAAGGCCAATTATTCCATCCATTTCCCTCTCTCACACACACACTCTCACACACAGATACACACATACACACACACTCACATTCACTCAACAGCCATCATTTCTGCTAACAGTTGAAGCCTTTGTCTATAACCTGGGGTCTGGCAGAAGACAGATGACTGGGAGTCGACCAAGTGCTCAAATGAGCCGCCCCGCCTCGAAGGCCTGCGTTGGGAGGCTCTCAGCCTGCCCAGGGGCGCGCTTGGCACTCCCGGGCACAGAGATGTCAAGCAGTGACTAAAGCGATTCTCTCTGACTGAACCTCCAGGTGGTCAAAGGCATGAGATCATGTCTTTCCTTGCTTGCAAGAGTCAGATGGACCAGCAGTGGGACTGGTGCGGTGAGAAACAAGCGCTAACCACTCACTTGTCAGCTAACTCTGACATGTGAAGCATGTTGCCTACACAGCTCCTGGAGGGCACCCCAGGGGCTCTGACTCCAGAATGAGAATGGGAAAATAAGGGCTGAGGATTTCACATTTTGAGAGAGCAAACAACAGAGGCAGACCTGGGACCTCCCCAGCTCGCATTCCTGCCCGTGCTGGGGGCAGGGAGGGTGGCAGGCAGGCGGATTGGCACAGCCTCGCTTCATCCCTGCTGCTCGAGCTTCCTGCCCCCAGTCCAGTCCCAGCTGTCCCTGGGAAGGTGCAGTAGTCTGCTGTGCTGTGCCTAGTCGCTCCGTCCTGTCCGACTCTGCCACCCCGTGGGCTGAAGCCCACTAGGCTCCTCTGTCCATGGGGATTCTCCAGGGCAGAACACTGGAGTGGATAGCTGTTCCCTTCTCCAGGGGAATCTTCCCAAGCCAGGGATCGAACCTAGGTCTCCCATATTGCAGGTGGATTCTTTACCATCTGAGCCACCAGGGAAGTCCATGAATACTGGGGTAGTTAGCCTATCCCTTCAGAGTCTTCCAGACCCAGGAATCAAACCGGGGTCTTCTGCATTGCAGGAGGATTCTTTACCAGCTGAGTTACCAGGGAATCTCATTAATTTTCTAGGGCTGCTGTAACAAAGGACCACATAGGAGGGGCTTAAACAACAGAAGTGTCCTGTCTCACAGTCCTGAAGGCTACGTGTTCAAAACCCCAACAAGTAGTAACGCAAATGTCCCTACCGCTTCCACTCCACCCCTCCAGTTCACANAGGGCTGCTGTAACAAAGGACCACATAGGAGGGGCTTAAACAACAGAAGTGTCCTGTCTCACAGTCCTGAAGGCTACGTGTTCAAAACCCCAACAAGTAGTAACGCAAATGTCCCTACCGCTTCCACTCCACCCCTCCAGTTCACATCCAACTGAAAGCCTTCTGCATGGAGTTGGTAGGGTTGATTCCTTCAGGGAGTCATGAAGGAAGGTCTTTTCCTTGCCTCTGTCCTAGTTTCTGCTGGTTTGCCAGCAATCTCTAGTGTTTCTTGGCTTATCCAGGCCTCCTCCCAATCTCCGCCCTCATCTTCACATGGCGTGCTTTTTGTGTGCATAACTGTGTCCAAATGTCCCCTTTTATAAGGGCACCAGTCATAGTGGATTAGCACTCACCCCTATGACTTCACATTGACTGATTACATCTGCAGGGACTCTCTTTCCAAGTAAAGTCACACTCTGAGTTACTGGCATTGGGGGTGGGGGGTGGTGCAGCGGTTGGTGGTGTATCTTAGGAAATTTCAAAATCCATATATGAATTTGAGAAAAATACAATTCAGCCCAGAACAGGGGGATATACCCTCCCACAGCCACCAACTCATCTGCCAGGCCAGATGGGGTGCCCATGTCCAGGGGATAAAGAGAGAAAGAAACAACTCATCAATTAGATTCTAGATTTAATTTCTCCAGCTTGCTAGCCTATCAGTACAGAGTGGAAATGCCCCTGAGTAATAACCCAAACGTCCCCTCCTTTCCGACTCCACCCCTCCAGTTCACACCAAACGATAAGCCTTCTGCAAAGTTGCCCCAAGTATTGTTGCAGATCNTAGATTTAATTTCTCCAGCTTGCTAGCCTATCAGTACAGAGTGGAAATGCCCCTGAGTAATAACCCAAACGTCCCCTCCTTTCCGACTCCACCCCTCCAGTTCACACCAAACGATAAGCCTTCTGCAAAGTTGCCCCAAGTATTGTTGCAGATCCTCAGGGGCTGTTTCATGTCTGCCCTTGAGCAAGTCTCTCTGCTGCTGCTGCTCTGAGGTGCCTGGGGACTCTGCACCTGCCCCTCTGATCTCACCTGCTTTGAGCCACGCAGCTCCTCCCTGGTGACCATCACTGATCCATCACACCTTCTCCAGTGTCCTGACTGTCTCAGTACCTATCCTGTTGTGCACGGCCAGTTTGAGAATGAAGAGGAGTCCGTCAGAAATGGCTCTTTCCCCTTCATGGAACACCGCTAAGGGGCTCTTTGTGCCGTAACGGCTTACAGAGTTGCTGAAACGACGCTTCCTGGGTTCAGTAAGAAGCGCTTCTTCTGGAGAGCACATATTAGCACCGAGCCAGAGGTGATTCCCAGGGACCGCCGCCAGACTGTGCTCTTCCCATCTAACAAGCAGTGTCTTTCCCAGGAGCGAGCTGACCGTGCCTCAGAGTGCCTTCTCCCGGAGCATTCCTTGGCTCCCCTCCACGTGGGCTTCTATAGAACAATCCTGCTTTCCTAAGACGTGGCCTCTTATATCTGGACCCCATCAGCAGACATACGCTGAGGTGCTTTCTCAGAATCTACTCAACCTCCATGCAAGCAGATCACTGGCAGGTCGACCTCGTGAGGTTCCCTGATGAGCCCAGAGCATCCTTCTCACACTCACGTCTTTCTCAGCACGTCTTAAGAATCTACTAAGTCCTATTCGTGCACTAAGTAAGAACTAAGGCTACAAAGATGAATGTGACACAGTCCCTGTTCCCAAAGGATTTGCAGTCCAGCTGAGGAGACAGTCATTAGGAAAATATTTTCAACACAAAATCATGTACTGAGTGATAAAGGTACATAAATAGAGTGATAAAGTGTCACAGACTTTTTTACCTAGTCCAAAAAAGGCTCTTCAAGGAGCGGGAGCCTGAGATGACTTTTAAGGGTGAAGAGCACAGGACCGGTGTCCTAAGCAAAAGGAGAGGTCCTGCACGCAAAAGTCCATGAAGCATGAAGCATCAAGGCACATGCAGGGAGCTGAGCCATATCTGTGCTGTGCCCCAGAGCTTAGATTTGGTCCTGCAAACAGCGGGGAGCTAAGGGCAGGTCTTAAATGAGTGATATGTTCAGATTTGCCTTATAGATCAAGCACTCGAGCAGGGCTAGCGAAGAATGGGGATCGGACAGAGACAAAACTAGAGGGAGTAAGACCAGTTCAGAGCTCTTATTATGAGCCAGGCAAGAAGTGATGGAGTCAAGTCATGAAGGAATAGAGAAGAAAGGGCAAATTCATAGGAAGTGAAATCAGCAAGACTAGGAGATTTATTGGATATGGAAGGGTGAGGGAGGCTGGGGGACCCCAGAGGACTCAGGGGACCCGGTGGATGACCAAGAGGGTAACACAGGATGCAGGCAGAGGAACCTCTGTCTTTCCAGACAATGTCACGTTTAGTTTCCTGGCTCCCTATCACCCCTGACGCTTCCTTCTCCTAACTTCACGCTAGACATGATGAACTTGAGGGTGTGGGACCCCTGGGGGAGGTGTTCATGTCTTCGCTAAGGAATTTATATTCTAATAGAGAAAATAGACATGTGTGATCTAAATATGTGTAGACTCAACTACCTGTAATTCCACCACCCATTATCTACAATTACAAAATCCACAAAGCCCAGAAAATCCACAAGAAAACGTTTTTTAAAAAGTAAATTTGAAGCTCATTTAGCAACAAAACTAAACGTAATTGACTTGTACTCACCACTGATCCATCACCTGTGGCCAAGGGTAGGTTCTACATATTCACGATGGCTCCCATCAGAGCCATATGACAAGAAAATGGGAATTTCCCAGCAGGAAAGGGGTGTACCCAGAAAAGACAAAGGGGGCTGTGAAGACCCCACAGGAGCTGTATCCTCTATTCTCATAAGAACCTGAATGCAGACAAGATTACTTACTGACAAGCACTTACTTACAAGATTGGATGTTTAGTTGCTTCAGTCACGTGCAACTCTTTGCAACCCTGTGGACTGAGGCTGAGATTTATCTGAAGTCACCCCACAAGGACTCAAACCTAGAATGAAAACCTCTTCTACGAGATGAGAATTTGCAACGGGCTGCTAGGACCTGAAATGTCTTCAAGACTAAAACTTAGAAGACTTGTCCACTTCACTTTCTGGCTGCTTTGGTGATGATTAACCACCACCCACAGACGTGTTTAGCACACCTGACTCTAATCCTCCCATCTCTGATCCATGGGTTAGGAGCAAGATCTCTCCTAGGAGATTTTTCCTGGATCGAGAAACTGTGTGATGTTCCCCATGGAAAGAGAAAAGCCACAGAACTGTTACTGAATTTTAAAACTACAAGTAGGCTCTGCGGAAAACACAGACAGGCAGGAGGTGTGTCTCTGCAGGTGTCATTTCCATATGCTGCACGTGGCATGTCTAATATCCAAGGGAGCAGGGGTCAGCTCTCCAGGGCTCCCATCGGGTGTGCCAGAGCTCCCCTGCTCTAGGCTGGAGGGCTGGCAGTGGCTGCCTAGGTTTCCTCTGTGGAGAAGAGAGGACAAAGCCATGGGCCGGGACTCCGGTTTGTTGAGGCATCAGTCCTCCAACTGCAACTGAGATCCGTTCAACCCTGAGCCCCCAGCGGCAGACTCGGTCAGACCATCCCAGCTTGGACATCAGGACTGCCTTCCACTAAGGAGCCTAGAAGATTCTTTTGCTCAGTGTTCCTGAAACTCAGTCAGCATCCAGCCTTTCTCAGGGCAAACATTCAACTCGGTGACAGAGTCCCGGCTTCATTCCTGCAGTGAATTCTCCTTCCTGGACCTCATTTCCGACCTGGATTCCAGTGCTGGAACCCCTGCATCAGAACTCTACCCAGTGTCCAGTTCCCGAGGGACAAGGACACTTCTTTGCATTTGTTTCCACCTTCATCTTGGGTTTCCAGGTTTTGCCCTGACAGCCGCCCCCATCAAATCTCACCCCCATGCTACCAGCCAGCTGACCTCCCTGAATCCTTATTTATGTCTGCTGAATGATTTAATAAATTGTTAGCTGCATATGGGCAGCACTTAAACACCAAGTGTCTCCTCTAAGGGCTCAATATTTCATGAAATAACATTCATCTAAAAATTTAGCATTTTGAAAATGATAGCAGAAATGAATAAGAGATTGCCAAACACTGTGGAGAGAATGAATCACTTTGTCATGGAGGATTTCGCGGAGGGGGTAAGATGTGAGCTGTTTTTAAAGCACAGTCAGTAATCTTCCCATCAGGAAAGGAGAGGACACTCAGGCAAAGGAGGCGGCCCACATGAAGGCAAATGGCAGGACAATCTCAGAAAACTGCCTGCTCCCGGACCCCAACTGCTGCGCCCTGCACACATGGCCTCTTGCGGGATGCACCAGCTGTTACCCATCAGCCCCTTCTCTAGATACTGAGCTCTGCCTTGGTGGTCCCTAATCCTCCCATTCTCAGCTGGTCACAGGCTGCCATGAGGCCAACCTTACCTTACAGAGAAACGTCCAAAATGACTGACGTTGCCTTGTTTCAAAAAGCTTCCTGGGATTTTTCCTCCCCGGGGTTGTTCCCCCCAAAGCTTCCTAGGACTGGAAAAGGAACAAGGACTGCCTTTGGTGCCACCCTTTCCTCCTACCTCTGGGATCTGCTGTGCCCTCGTCCAGCAGAGGAACAGAAGAAACGCCTCCTCCCCACCCACCTTCTCATCTTGCAGACCTGGGCCCCCAGCGTGATCCTTTAGGCTCATTGAGGACCTCTGAAGCCCGAGATCAGTCGGTCATTTTCCAGTGCTACCGAGTACACTGGC
This sequence comes from Oreotragus oreotragus, assembly GCA_006410675.1. Classification (NCBI taxonomy): domain Eukaryota; kingdom Metazoa; phylum Chordata; class Mammalia; order Artiodactyla; family Bovidae; genus Oreotragus; species Oreotragus oreotragus. Next base: position 86,959 of record SJYX01013883.1, on the reverse strand, counting down.
CTTGCCACCACCAGAAGGCAATCTCTTGTTCCGTCGGTAAGCTTCTAGTTTGGCTGCTTTCCCCAGAGTTTTGGAAAGCCCAGGCAGATCATTTCCTGCTTCCTCCCACCTGTAGGGGAGGTAGCAGTGCTGAAAGCTGAGATCAAAACACCGCATAACACGAAGACTCCGTGCCAGCCTGCTCCCCCCGCCCCCGCCCCGTGCTGCAGACTCACTTCCAACCCGAGGTATAGAAACCAGCCTTGGACGTGGAGGGTTCTGTGTCTGTTCCCCGGGCGGAGGGGGCGTGCAGAGACAGAGATGAGGCCGGCCATTGTTCTCAGCCCACAGACCTGGCCCCAGAGGCCTCCTGCCTGCATTCTCTCCCTCCACAAGATGCTTTCAGCGCATCTCCCAAGGTCAGCTTTGGACCACAGCACTGCGAACAGTCAGACAAGAGATCCGGCGTCTGAATCAACCAATGGCTTTCTTCCTCGGGACTAAACGATTTCTGCTGATTTCTACTTATCATCTGCTCTATTATTTAAGTGTTCTATCTCAGGAACAATGGGAGATGAGAACATTTGGAGGGTGATGCTGCCAGCAGCCTTGGGAGCACCCCCCTCCCCCGAAACTTTGGATGCAGGGAGGGCGAAGGGGCTCAGCTACCCTCAGCCGGGGCGGACAGAGGGCCACTGGAAGGCGAGATTTTCTGTGGCGACTTTTGCGGTGGGCACTGGGGGTGGGTGTGTCCCCAGAACGCTGTCCAGCTCTTAGGTCCTAGCATTTCAGTGGTGCGAGAGCCCTGGCATCCCTGTCCCTGGCCCATCACTGAGGAAAGGTCTGGCGTCTCAGAGCCCTTCTCCCGATTGTAACTAAGTCAGTATCCAGGGCGCACGCCGGGCTTGCCTGAGTACTGGAGGGGTCTGGCGCTCAGCACTGCTGCTCTTCCTGGACGAGACAGTTATTCCCGGAGGGGAGAAGACCCGTCATGGCCACACCTTAGGATCTTAAGCTGAGACCTCCCTGGACGTGGAAATCCTCTGCCCAGAGCTTGGCTTGCAGGCGTGCACACCCACCCGTGCGGTCACACCTACCGTCTACAAAGCACACCCGCACAGTCACACCTACCATCTACAAGGACACGGCTCCTTCCCCGTCCGCCCAGCCTCTGAGCCACCCTCCTCTCTGTGCGGGTCCCTGCCCTGTCTCTCTCTCACTCACACCCGCAAAGGGTCCATTCCTGAGCGCAGATCTTTTTCCAGGGAGTTCAGGTACATTGTCTCATTTAACTCTTAGGACCCTCTAGCCGAGAAAGGTGGTTCCCTTGGGTGCATTTTGCATGAGAGAAACAGAAAGGTTAACAAATGTGCCTAGGACCACACCGCTCATAATCAGACACTTAAAAGACAGTCCCAAGTCTTCTCTCCCGTCTGACACCTAGCTTCCTCACTGTGACTCTCAAGGAAATGTACACATGTTAGAGAATTTCTGGGTGTATCCAGGAAGGCACTCCTGAAGGTCAACTTATTCATTCAGCAGACAAATTCTTCAATAGGTGGGTCCTTCCAGAACGCCTCTGTGCTGGGCACCATGGGGATGGAGACAATCGTCAGGAAGTCTCGTTGGTCTTGTCGGGTCCTTTCCATGACGGGGAGCCAGGGAGGCTCAGTTATCACCCCAGGAAAGTTTCCAGCAGATTGACATCCTGCAGATAACTGCTGTGAGATCATCCACTCCTCAGAGAGACAGAACATGGGCGGGGGGGAATCATCTCCATGCCCAGTACAGCCCACCCACCATAGTAGACCCCTGACACTGCCCACCCCCACGGGAGACCCCTGATACTGCCCACCCCCACGGGAGACCCCTGATACTGCCCAC
>SJYX01013883.1:12136-69553 GCA_006410675.1 Oreotragus oreotragus | reverse complement strand
CAGACACACAGTTAAGCCTAGGTGGGATGATGTGAGAGAATACCATTGAAACTGGTATATTACCGTATGCAAAACAGATGACCAGTGCAAGTTCCGTGCCTGAAGCTGGGCACCCAAGGCCAGTGCTCTGGGACAACCCAGAGGGATGGGGTAGGGAGGGAGGTGGGACGGGGGCTCCAGGATGGGGGGGACACGTGTATGCCTGTCGCTGATTCATGTTGGTTATGTATGGCAAAAACCATCACGATATTGTAAAGTAATTATCCGCCAATCAAAATTAATTAATTAAAAAATAATGAGACCCTTGAGCACTTCTTTGAACTAGAAGCCCCGATGGAGATCAGCCCATGGAGAAACCCAGCTCAGGCACGGTCCCCTCTGTGCTCCAATAGATCCCTTTTTGGGAGAGCAGCAGATAAAATCGTTGGTCTGCATTTCAGGACCACGATGTATGAAGCGTCATGTGTCCTCAAGCATTTCAGAATCACAGTGAGAAAGGGTCACAGTTGAGAGGCACGTGGGAGCCGAGACCCACTGGGGAAACAGCAGACTCACGTCTCCTGCTGTGCGCTCACCCCCTATTTCAACTGTTTCCCCTCTCCCCCTACCCCCAGCAATTCATGCCCGTGCCTGTAAAGTGGGCTCACAGCTTGAGAGGCTGCAGCATGCTTTTGTGCCCACTGATGTATTGGACACCCACAGGAATTCTGGGAAATGGAGACAGCAGGGATTATTAGCCCCATTCAGCAGAGGAGGAGACCAAACACATGAAAAGTAAGGAACAGGCCCAGCTCTCTCCAGTGACTCACGCGTCGACCCCTCAGCCACCAACCCAAGCCCCTTATTTCCTCTTTATTTCCTCTGCAAGAGGCACACAATAAACCTTACGCAGCTTGTGAATTCTGGCTTGTCAGTGCAGCAGGGTTTGATTAAACTTAAATGTGGGTTTGAGAGTGAAGTAAACTGCAGGAGGCAATTGAAAAACAACCTTCCTCAGTGACGGGGGTGGGGGGAGGGGGTGGACAGAAGCTGGCGTGCAGAGTTGGCTTTGGAGGCGCCAGATTAGGGGAAGGGCTGGGGAGGCAGCTGGTGTTCCTGGGAGGGTCTGTCCATCAAGAAGTGTCCAGGGGCCTTTCAGGTCCAGGGCCCAGGCCCAGGCAAGCAAACCAGCCACTTGAGCTGCAGCCCATGGTTGGAGATAGGTTCTGACAGCACGCACAAGGCCCGGCCACGTGCCCGCGCACCAACGGGAGAGCAGGACCGTGAGCGATGGCAGCAGGCTGCTGGAGATGCCACGTATTGCTCAAGTATGCCATCGCAGAGCGCCAGAGCTGGCCCAGTCCCCACTTTCCCCAGCAGGCTCTGAGCAAGCCTAGATCTTCTGGATGCTTGTAGGAGTTGCATAAGGAAAGAATTTACAATTACAGTCTAGTAAAGTTGGGAGACACCAGCTTACAGAACATGAAACAAGTGTCTTTAAAAATCTCAGAGCCTTTAATAAGCTAACATAGATCTTGACTCTCCAAGAAGGGACGGATGGCAAACCCACTTTGGTTGCAGAGTCTCCTGGGACGAATATTCTTAAAAAAAAAATGTGCCCGCGCACCAACGGGAGAGCAGGACCGTGAGCGATGGCAGCAGGCTGCTGGAGATGCCACGTATTGCTCAAGTATGCCATCGCAGAGCGCCAGAGCTGGCCCAGTCCCCACTTTCCCCAGCAGGCTCTGAGCAAGCCTAGATCTTCTGGATGCTTGTAGGAGTTGCATAAGGAAAGAATTTACAATTACAGTCTAGTAAAGTTGGGAGACACCAGCTTACAGAACATGAAACAAGTGTCTTTAAAAATCTCAGAGCCTTTAATAAGCTAACATAGATCTTGACTCTCCAAGAAGGGACGGATGGCAAACCCACTTTGGTTGCAGAGTCTCCTGGGACGAATATTCTTAAAAAAAAAATTGTCAAGGAACCCCAATCTAGTTCATTTTCCTGTTTCTACTAAGGAAAAGGTGAAAGCCCAGAGATGTACAGAACTCTGCCTAGGGCTGCACAGCTCACTGGTGCTAAGCCAAGATTGGAGCCAGAACCTGCCCTTTCCAGTGCACTTCTCAATCCAGGGGATGATGAGAAGTGCAACTTAGTCCAGGAAACTGTGGGGCCTGGGCCAGAAGCTGTCCCAGCTTTGGTCTTTCAGCCCCTTTATGGCCAAACAATGTGTGTATTCCTCTGGTTCTGTGTGCCCCAGCCTGGAGACAGAGAGTACATTTTCATGAAAGATGAGCCAACTGATAACCTCCCTCCTAAGACCCACAGCCCTTTCTGAGTCATGCTTTCAAGGAGTGGAAAACCCCAGAAACTGTCTTAGGGTGGGCTGATCCCCCTGGAGTCTGTGAAAGAGCCACACCTGGCCCCACAGGAAGGCTCTGAGGCCTGCCCAGCATGCCCCCGAGGCACCCACACATCCTTGCTCAGAGGCCTCAGGTGAGACCCTGGGGAAGAAGGTACTTCGCAAAGACAGAGTTGAGAGCCATTATCTGTGGCTTTAGGCGGCAGACCTGCTGCTCCAAGATTCTCCCCTTCCATGTGTCCATCTCCCCCAGTTTACTCACGTCCGGCTTAGACACCTACTGTTGGTTTGGGAGATATACATTTGGATTGCGTTGAATGCCTCTGGATTCATCCGTGGTGCCCCTGAGATTTGGGGACATTCGATCAGGTGGGGTGACACTCTGAAGCAATTAGCCCTTCTGATTCATTTTTTTTTTCTTTCTTTAAAGCACCTCGGAGCAGAGTCTTAAGTGGCTATGACTCAAAGTAGAAAACTTCGGCTAAGGAAGCCGTGGAGATCAGTGCAGACAGGAATGAGGGTCCAGGGAGAGAGGGCTCAGGGCAGGGTGGGGTCATGAGGTGCCTGGATCCCTTCGGGATATGGTGACGACAATGGTGAGGATAAGCTTCCTCCGCCTTGAGTTCTGCCTGGGGCTAGTACTGCCATCCCCCCATCGCCCCCACCCCCACCCTGTGACCAGATGGAGCCTGGAAGGAGAGAAGGACAGCAATGTTCCATGGAAGAAGTATGTGAAGCATGCCTGCCTCCCAGGCTCACAGCCTGAGCATCTCTCACCAGAATCTCATAAGCAGCCATGCTGGATGCCACCAGCCCAGAAGCTCAGAAAGGGTCATGATCAGGGGCAGTGCCCACCCGAAGTCTGTGCAGCCTTTAGGAAGAACTTTTCCACTGTGGTCTTCCCGCCCTGCTCCCTCCCTTTCCCTAGCTATGAAATTTTCTCCCAAGAGATCAGCAAGGCCATCGGTCTTGCGAAAGACCACACCACAGAGTGTCCTGTGGGGATCACTTTAGAACCAAGTGAAAACAATATTAAAGTTTCAACCTCCTTAGAATTTGTTTTCTTTCTTTCTTTTTTTTTTTTTCCTCCACTGAAAGGGCCTCAATTACAGAAGTTGAGAGAGGAGGGGGAGGATTTTCAGGCAAAGAACCAAGAGGCAGCAATAGCAGGCCGCCCCTGCCCTTCCCCAGCTCAGAGTCCACAGTCAGGCCCCCAGTGCACAGGGGCAGCGAGGTCCTACGGTTTCTACACGGTCAAGGAAGGAATGAAGTGGGACTTCAGTGGGGTTTCACATGGGGGCCCTGAGCTTTCCGCGTGGCTTGGAAGATGGAACTGAATTGTTAGGATGGAGTGTATGGGAGGAGGGGTGGGCGGGAAAGATGTTTTCTTATAGCTGAGCTTAGGCTAAGAATACTGTGTTTTTAAGCTATTTAAGAGCAATGGGAAAGAAGGAACAGTGAGTACAGAGCTGCTAATGAGGCGGTGATGGGGGCTCCAGAAAGGGGAGTGATGCGTGCCCCGTTGGTGGACGTGCACTGGAAAGAAGGCTCTCGGCTGGCTCCTTACTTGGAAAAGGGGCGTCTGAAGGCCTGTTGTTCTATGGAGGGGGAGACACAGAGGGAGTCACACAAACTAATGCTGTTAATTGGCTCCTTGTAAGATCCAAGCCTTGACCCTCATCCTCTACAGCCTTCAAGACTTCTCAGCTGTTGTGTGTCTAGATAGCAAGATGCATTTGGTCCCAGTCCAGCTGCCAATAACTCTGATAAGTGGAAGCTGCTAGATTTGGGGCTAAGAATCTGCAGATAGTACCTGGCTAAAGATAGCCCTTGAACTGTGGTGTTGGAGAAGACTCTTGAGAGTCCCTTGGACTGCAAGGAGATCCAACCAGTCCACTCTAAAGGAGATCAGACCTGGGTGTTCTTTGGAAGGAATGATGCTAAAGCTGAAATTCCGGTATTTTGGCCACCTTATGCGAAGAGTTGACTCATTGGAAAAGACTCTGATGCTGGGAGGGATTGGGGGCAGGAGGAGAAGGAGATGACAGAGGATGAGATGGCTGGATGGCATCACCGACTCGATGGACATGGGTTTGAGCGAACTCTGGGAGTTAGTGATGGACAGGGAGGCCTGGCGTGCTGCGATTCATGGGGTCGCAAAGAGTCGGACACAACTGAGTGACTGAACTGAAAGATAGCCCTCTATTCTAATATCTCATCTTCCCCAAAGCAGTCTCTGCCGTTCAGCATTCATTTGTCTCCACCTTGGAGACTGTGCTCTCGAAGTTCAAGATCAGCCCATCACATTGCTGGTGGGTCCTCCGCTGGCCCTGGACCCTCAGCTGCTGTGGTCCCTCTTGGCTGCCATCCTGCCAAAAGGAACAAATCAACCAATGGGCCTAGGGATATGAAGGAGGAGTACACCGGGCCTACATTTGGCTGGACCCAATGCTGCTGCTGCTGCTGCTGCTAAGTCACTTCAGTCATGTCCGACTCTGTGTGACCCCATAGACGGCAGCCCACCAGGCTCCCCCGTCCCTGGGATTCTCCAGGCAAGAACACTGGAGTGGGTTGCCATTTCCTTCTCCAGTGCATGAAAGAGAAAAGTGAAAGTGAAGTCGCTCAGTCTGTCCGACTGTTAGCGACCCCATGGACTGCAGCCCACCAGGCTACTCCGTCCATTGGATTTTCCAGGCAAGAGTACTGGGGTGGGGTGCCATTGCCTTCCCTGACCCAATGCTAAAGAATGCTTATCATTGCCCACATGTGTCTTTCATAATAAGAGCCTCTATGGGGCTTCCCAGGTGGCGCTAGTGGTAAAGAACCTACCTGCCAAGGTAGGCATAGGCAACATAAGAGACGTGGGTTCAATACCTGGGTAGAGAAGGGCATGGCAACCCACTCCAGCATTCTTGCCTGGAGAATCCCACAGACAGAGGAGCCAGGTGGGCTACAGTCCATAGGGTTGCACACAGTCGGACATGACTAAAGTGACTTGGCATGCTTATATAGCCAGGCTGCACATTTACACACTAGACTGAAATGTACAAAGGAAATGTAGCTTCTTTATTTCCTATAAAAGCTTCCCCACGAACTCCGGCCTTACCAGACGGCAAAAAGGGAAACCTTACATTTGACCTTGTCCATTATAACCTTGTCCATAAACACATGACCTCATGTTTAATAAAGAGTCTCATTTAGCCGATCCAGTGTCTTTGAAGAAAACACACAGCCTTGCGATGACTTTTCCTCCCCCTGTTCTATTTCAAGGCGGACTTCTGTGTTTGAGGTACTTACTTAGCCTGTTAGTGGCAGGGAGAAGGGGGCTCCAGACTTATCAGGGGCCTCAGATCCCAACTCTCGGGGATCTCACCAGAGGCTGCCCAGTGACCTCTGCAGTGCGCCCGGCTCCATCTGGCCCCTAGGACACCTTCCACTAAAGCCCTGATTGTAGCTGTCTCTTCTTCTGGACTCTGGTTGACAGGCGCTCTGGTAGTTAAATATCCCCTCTCCAGGGCCATGGGCAGAGGTGAGCTGGTAGATGTTTACCGTCTGGTTCTTGGGGGCTGAGGGAAGGAGTGGAAGAGAGGCCTCGATGGTAGCATTTGCCTGGTTCCATGGTGTAAATATTCCCATGGTGGCTGATTCCATGCTAACAACATGAGACCACCAAGCGTGGAGCATGGTTAGGCATCATGAGCTTGTCCAAGCCAGCTGCAGCCCCTCAGGCCCTGGGGAACTCCTGGAGTCCCTGCAGGCCACGTGACGCTGTTTTGCCACCCACCCCTGGCCTGCGCAGAGGTGACTGTTCAAGGCGGTTGCAGTCAGAGTTCCTCCTAGGCTTGCAGTCTCCCACCATCAGGGTCCTAGGGGGCCCAGCCATCCACATCCCTGATCTCCTCTGTTCCTAGATGGGTGCTTACTCCAAGAGGGTTAAAAACCAAGATGTGTGCTTCTGCCAACTACACCATCTGTCTCCCCATCTCCTTCTCAGGATCCACTTGGGCCAGAATTGTCAGTCTTTCCACGCGTCTTCCTCCTACCAAGGACCACGCTTAGTCACATTCTTCTTATTTCCAGGGTCTTAAGCCTCCCAGGTATGACTTAAAGGCAGAAAAGAACCTAGAAGCTACTTTATTTATTATTATTATTATTTTAACATTAACACAATTCTGTTTATTAGACTTGACAGGATTGCTAGGTTTTGAAATGAGTTTCTGCTTCAGGAAACTGAAGAAACGTTGAGAACATTAAGTACAGTCATCACCTTGTTAATTACAAGAATTTTGGATAAATCACTTAACTTCGACAAGCTATTTGTTAAACTCTTGACAGATTTACTTTAAACACTGTTACAGATAAAGCAAAGAAGTAGACTCCTTTTAAGAGAATTAAATTTCAGTTAACTGAAATTTACAATTTATCAGTCTTCTAAGTAATGACACTTTAACTTAGCTTCAATAAACACCTGTGTCTTAAAAACTGCCGGCCACATATGTTAACACTCAGCTTTCCTCTAAAGGAAAACCATTCAAATAGAAGCTACTTTATGACATGAGTCCTCCTTGACCTTCACCTAAAGGAGACCAGGGAGACCTGATCGGCTCTGTAACAAGCTCAGGTTCTGTTCTTTCGCGGTTTGCCCAGGTTTATCACTGTGTACATACTAGCCCACTTGCTCGGTTCCTGACTTCTCCTGTCTTCTGGCACTTTGAAAGCCAGGACCATCACCTATGTTCTTCATCTGACCACTGGGTTATACACTGAGTATCATAAGCAACGTTACCTTGCAGTGAACTATAACAGGAACCCATTTGTCTAGAAACGTACTGAAAAACACTAAATAAGACCATAGAACTAAGTGTCAAAAGGCTAGAATGCAGTGTAATATAGTAGGAGAGAGATAGCTTCCGTTCCTAATCTTGAATAAGAAATCTAGAACGCAAATCATTAGCCCTATAATCTTGGCTACATGATCTGATCTTCAGACACATCCTGAATCTTCCTTGTAAAAGACAGATCTGCTCTATCTACTGCACCAGGATATAAGACCACTTCTCTGGTTCTTCAGTTCTCATTATGTCAATCAGGAGAACAAATGACACACGTTGATGGATGAAGAGGGTTTACCGAAGGTACTATTTAGGGGGAATGAGATAGGGTACATACAGCCCCTGGCACATCGTAGGTGTTGAGCGTTGAATAAATATAGTATTTAGTATTGCTGCTGCTGCTGCTGAGTCGCTTCAGTCGTGTCCGACTCTGTGCGACCCCATAGACGGCAGCCCACCAGGCTCCCCCATCTGTGGGATTCTCCAGGCAAGAACACTGGAGTGGGTTGCCATTTCCTTCTCCAATGCATGAAAGTGAAAAGTGAAGGTGAAGTCGCCCAGTTGTGTCTGACTCTTAGCGACCCCATGGACTGCAGCCTACCAGGCTCCTCCATCCATGGGATTTTCCAGGCAAGAGTACTGGAGTGGGGTGCCATTGCCTTCTCCGATTTAGTATTGAGAGAAGCCTAATATAAACTCAGGGCACATTTCAATTCAGATTTTAATGAGGAACTATTTTTACAGCACTGTGCTAAATGCTGTGGGAGTTGCAGAGGAAACACGATGCTCATTCATCTACTATTCATTCATTTAACTCAGAATAGTAGGAGAGAAGTTAAGAACAGTAATGATTGGAGGAGGCAGCCAAGCTGTGATAATAGAGAAAAGTCCGGCTGACTCAGTAGTCTGAATCAATAAAAAAAACTTCGGGTTGTCATTTCCTTCTCCAGGGGATCTTCCCCACCTGGGGATCAAACCTGGGTCTCCAGCATTGCAGGCAGATTCTTTACTCTCTGAGCCACCACGGAAGCTCTAGTGGTGTCATAAACAGTTCAGATCCCTTCAAAGGTGGGTGGTCCCATGTTAATCTATTCATAAATGCGTTATTGTCCTTAAAGACATTTGTACAAGGGGAGTTTACATCATGAGAGTCTAAACCCTGTGACCACTGGACAAGCTCAATGGGCACTTAGTGGACTGTCAATAAAATTTGTTATGGTAATGTAACCTATTTTTGCCAGTTATCCAGATTTTGCTCCTTGTCCTTACTCCTAGTTGTTACATGAAGGATGTGAGTATTATAGACCCTTTCTACAACTTGTTCTCATCCTATTGGAGAAAGTAGCTGATCAGATCCTTTCTTCCCTTCCTCAAACCAAGCATCCCCAGAAGCTTCAACTCTGGAGGCAATGGGTCGAAAGGAAGAGGATGACTGCAGTTCCTGGAAGAAACAGACCACCAACATCCGGAAAACTTTCATCTTCATGGAAGTGCTGGGATCGTGAGTCCAGGGGCCGAGGCTGGGGTGGCGGAGCTGCCTGCTGGTGAGGGCGGGTGAGGGAGTGAGTTGGAGACAGCCATCCTGGGCCAGCAGCAGATGATACACCATCTCAACAGGTCGCAGGAGCAGAGTAGGGGCTTCGAGGGGTAGTTCAGGGAAAGGTGCCTTGGGGTGATACAGAGGTCAGTTCAGCCCTTTCCCCAAGGTTCTGCCTTCTCACCCCCTGAGACCCCGCCCTGCTTCCAGATCCATAACAATTTGTGAGTCCTGCCCTGGTTGCAGGGAAGAGGAGTTCTGGAGCACTTCCAGGGATCCAGTGACCTGAACCTTCCTGGGCCTCCTCGCCTGGCTCCCTCATTCCACTCCCCTCACAGTGAACAGGTCAAACCCACTGCCTGCTGTCTACAGAAGGTGGTGCTTCTGAGGCTACAAAGCCAATGGGTTACACACACCTGAATTGCCTCCCACCTTCACCATCCTCTGGGGCTTCCCTGGTAGCTCGGCAGGTAAAGAACTGGCATGCGATGGACGAGAGCCCGGTTCGACTCCTGGGTCAGGAAGATCCCCTGGAGAAGGGATAGGCCGCCCACTCCAGGATTCTTGGACTTTCCTGGTGGCTCAGACAGTAGAGAGTCCGTCTGCTGGGTTTAACTCCTGGATCGGGACGATCCCCTGGAGGAGGGCACGGCAGCCCACTCCAGGATTCTTGCCTGGAGAATCCCATGGACAGAGGAGCCTGGCGGGCTGCAGTCCATGGGGTNCCTGGTGGCTCAGACAGTAGAGAGTCCGTCTGCTGGGTTTAACTCCTGGATCGGGACGATCCCCTGGAGGAGGGCACGGCAGCCCACTCCAGGATTCTTGCCTGGAGAATCCCATGGACAGAGGAGCCTGGCGGGCTGCAGTCCATGGGGTCGCAGAAAGTCGGCACGACCGCCACCACCACCATCTTCTCGGCTCCATATTGAGGCGCCATGTTGGAAAAATAAAGTCGAGTCATAGCCAAGCTCCTGCCCGCCTCTGGGGTGTCTGTGCCTGCCCCTGGACAGCACTTTCATGCCTGGTGGAGCAGAGACAGCCTGCCTGGGGCTGACTCTCCACTTAGTCCTGCCTCGCCTCCAGGAGGCCGCGGCCTCTGACGCAGGCTGGCAGCCGCTCCGGGCCACCGGCTCCCATGGCCTCCAAACCCCTGCTGGTCAGCTAATTAGTCTGGGCTAATTGGGCCGGGGATGCGAGGGGCCCTTCATGGGCTGTACACACAAGCCAGCTTTCCTTTGAGCCAACTCTGGCTAAGTTTAGCTCCCTCCGCCTGGCTAGGAGGCAGTGACCTCAGGCAGTGATGCTGCCCACACAGTCTCTGAAACCAGAGAGGAGCCGGCTCGACCCTGAGAGGAGGCCTCTGGGCCCTCCTATCCCAGGCAGGGGTGGCACTCAGCACACAGGAGGGTCTCAGTGGCCACCCCGGGCCTCAGAGCATCCGCTCTCCATGAAGGGTCTTTGCCAAGAGAGGAGTGGTTAGCAGGGGAGTTTGGGCAGGAAAGAAAGACAACTCATGAGTGAATCAAAAATGCTTTGCTAAGCATCCCAAAAATCCAGAGAAAGAGGGGAAAGAAGCCCAGGTTGACAGGAGTGTAATCACCATCTGCTCAGACTTGTGCCTCAGGACCATCGGAGACAGAGGCGTGCCACCCTCAAGGAGCTCCGTGAAGTCTGCCAGGCAGCTTCGAAACCCCAGGGGACAGAGGGGCCACCTGGGGAGCTTATTATGCTTCTAACGTTTAACTATGAACATGTTACGTAAAAGGGAAATAATAGTACAATGAACTCTGCTATACCTATCACCTAAATCCAATAATTGTTAACATTTCACTATATTTGCTTTACACACACACACACTTCACTGCACAATTTGTAAACAAGTTGCATAGATCATGACACATCACCTCTGGATCCTTCTGTCTGCACCGCCTAAGAACAAAGGCATCTTCTCCTATGTCCACAGTATCACTGTCACAATCAAGAAAATGAATCATTTCCTAGTTTCACTTCAATCTAGGGAATTTTTGAAAAAGACAGCTTCCTGGTCTCAGAATACTAAACTGAAATTTAAAAGGGCTAGGACCCGGCGGCCAGCCATCTATATTTTGTGTTGTTCGTGGCTCTCATGTACCCAGCCCAGCACTAATATGAGGGGAGCAGACAGATAAGACGGAGGCAAGTCACAGCTGTTGCAGCAGCTAAGGTTGAACAGAAGCTCAGGAGGAGACACCTCTGCGGTGCTCGGGATGGGGACAGGCAGCCCCAGGCTGCAGACCCCGTGGCATTACCCAGGTTATGTGATCTCAGAGGGGCAGCTGGGCAGCGCCAACTTCCCCTGTTCAGGAAGCGCCAGGATCTCACGATGAAGGTGCCATCCCCCTAGTCCTCAGCTCCCCTGTAACCACCCATCAGGGGAAAATGGGCTTTTGTGAAATCTGTCCAGAATCACCCACAATTCCAGGGCCCTGGGCAGCTGTAGAGACACTAGGCAAAACTCGTCCGTTACAGAGGGTATGTCTTCGAGCGCCAGGTCTCCTTTTTTCACAGCCCAGGAGATTTTTCTTCTTGGTTCCTCCCTTCCTCTTCTAGCACCCCTGCTCCCAGCAAAAGCAGAAAGCTGTTCAGAGCAGGAAACGCAAATCAAGTTCTATCACGGCAAGTGCTCTTAGCGCTGAAGTTCGGCTGTCTTGCCTTCTGACCCATGCAACCTTGGCCACTCAAAACTAGCTCTCTGCTCCCCAGTCTGGCAGACGGCACAATTAAGTCTTCTAATCCCTCTCCTCTGCCCCTGCTCCACAGACACAGACACCACACACACACACACACACACACACACACACCATGCATAAAGCAGCCTGAGCAGAAGAGCAGTAATTCCCACAACATTGCACAACCCTAGGAGATGCCACTCACTGCAGGATAGATCTCCCAGGAATCTCTTAGTTTGATCTCATTTTCCAAGTGGACTCGGAGAGGCTGTCAGCTTTGAAATCAGGGAACCATCCTCGTGTGGTTCCAAAGATACAGGCAAAAGGAGAAATCTGAAAGCAAACCTGAGAACATCACAGGTGGGAGGAATCTTTAAAGCCAGTGGTTCCACTCTCCTTTTACAATAAGGAAAGCAAGGTCTTCCGATGAGTGGAACACACCGATAATCCCAGTCCAAACTTATCCGTTCACCCATCCAACCTCCCTCCCTCCATCCGTCCATCGCATGAGCATTTTCCACCCAGAGCCAGGCAGAGGACCCGGTGTCCCTCCACACCCATCTCCCCGCATTCTCTGCCTCATCCATCACAGAGGGGCTGGACCACCCTCCAGCGGCCTCACGCCTCCCTGCTGTTCTGCACTTCCGGGCTTTTTAATCCTGCTTCTTCCCCACCCCGACCTGAAACATCACTTCCAACTTGTTTTTTCCCTGGGCTAAGCCTCACTGATCCCTTAAAACCGAGCTCAGCATGTTCTTAAGTCAGAGGGCCACGAATGATGTGATTCTCAGCCGACCCAAAAGGTCGCTTTGTACACATTAGGGGGCAAAAGGCCCTTTTCTCTAGCTTGCGGTCCAGAGTAAAAATGTTATCGTAATTATTGTGTGAAAAGATAGAGTGGCTCTGAGGCGACAGCCTCTGCTGGGGCTGCGCAGTGTGTGACCCACCCTCCCAAGCACAGCCAAGGCCCTCTCTTAAGTGTCTGCTTCCTGTGGGGTCACAGCACTTCCTGTGGATCTGTCTGTGCCTTTTTTCTCACACTAGATTCTAAGGCAGACCAGTACTAATCCCAGGGCCTGACACAGAGAGATTCTGTCAGCTCAACCAGCATTCATGGAAAGCCTAATAGCATTTTTCAAAGTGCATGCTAATTGCTCGTTTGTCTGGGCTCTTCACTAATTTACAGGCTGCTTAAGAGCAGAATAAAAACTTTCCTTTTCATCTCTAGTGTCTAAGACTCAGTAGGTGCTCAATAAATCTTGATTGGTGGGATGGGTGAATGAATGAATGAATAGAGCAAGCTCTGAAGGCTCTAATCAGCTCGGCTCCAAGTGCAGCTGGGGGAAACAGGAAACAGACACCGGAAACACCCAGCGCTCTCTAATGCAGATTCTGGACGTCCTTGCGGAAGCTGGGCTGCCACCGGGCCTCCCTGCTAGAACCCCCAGATGGCAGGCAGAGGATGGCTCAGCTATTTCCTCACTTAAACTCTGTCTCCTCTCGCTACTAACCTGTGTTCTCCCTAAAATAGTACTTAAAACGATAATAGTATTTCACACGCGTAGTTAACTAGATGTCTGGTACACGTTCATGCACTTTACACCTACTAACTCACATACTCTTCTCAATATCCCTATGAATCAGATACTATTGACATTCTCATTTTTTGGATGAAGAAACTGGGTATATGACTTGTTACCCCAAATCTGAGGTTCTAACATCAGGCTCCAGCATCCACTGTTCACTAACTGTTGCTATGGCCTTGTCTTTAGAGGACCACCCCCCACACTGCCCTTAAACCAAGAAGCCTGCAATTTGGAATCCTACCCTGTGTTCTCACTGGGTTCCAGCCTCTCCTTCTTCAGACAGCCTGCCCAGAGCAGCTGGGCTCTGCTTTTCGTTCTCACAGATACTACCGAGCGAGCAGATGCTCAGCCCCCTTACCACTGACGGTTGGATCACAGTAGTCATCAGCATCTAAAACTGATAAAGGAGTCTTTTCTCTCTCATGTTAGAGCCCCATCTCTCAGTGCTACTTCTAACTGCCAAGCAGTGACAACAACCATGTTGAAAGTGAAAGTTGCTCGGTCGTGCCTGACTCTTTGCGACCCCATGGACTATACATCCGTGGAATTCTCCAGGCCAGAATACTGGAGTGGGGAGCCTTTTCCTTCTCCAGGCGATCTTCCCAACCCAGGGAGTGAACCCAGGTCTTCCACATTGCAGGTGAATTTCTCTACCTGTTGAGCCACAAGGGAAACCCAAGAATACTGGAATGGGTAGCCTATCCCTTCTCCAGTGGACAGTCCTGACCCAGGAATTGAACTGGAGTCTCCTACATTGCAGGCAGATTCTTTCAGTTTAGTTCAGTTCAGTCGCTCAGTCGTGTCCAACTCTTTGCGACCCCATGGACTGCAGCACACCAGGCCTCCTTGTCCATCACCAACTCCCGGAGTTTACCCAAACTCATGTCTACTGGGTCGGTGATACCTCTCATCCTCTGTTGTCCCCTTCTCCTCTTGCCCTCAATCGTTCCCAGCATCAGGGTTTTTTCAGATGAATCAGTTCTTCACATTAGGTGGCCAAAGTATTGGACTTTCAGCTTCAGCATCAGTCTTTCCAATGAATATTCAGGACTGATTATTCCTATCAAGGAAGCCACACCATGTTGGGAGAAGACAAGTAAACTGACTCTGTAGCGACCTCTCTCTCTCTCTCTCTTTTTTTAAATTAAGTTTTCTCAGAATATGCAGTTGTAGCATTTGTTCATGCACCTTCACCAGCAGCTGGAGTGTCTCCACCATTGGTGTTTCTGGTGTAAATTACTTGAGCTCTGTGCTTTGAAAGCAGCTCAGTGAGTCCTTTACTAAGGAGCTCCTGAAGGGCTGCCCTGACTGGGGAACCACAAAGCTTCAGCAGCTGGGGTTGTAAGCGTATAGTTGGGCACTTCTTTACAGAATTTGCCATATGCTGCCTCTCTAAGATTGGCAGTGGCCTCTCCTTAATGGGTTTTCCAAGAGGAGAAATTTGCAGACCTAAAGCAGAGTTTCTGAGAATCATTTCCAAATTGTGGAACTAGGTAAGAGCAACCAGCCCTCTAGCCCCTGAGTCAAAGAATATGATGGCATGTCAGATAGGATCTGCCACGGTGCCCTTGACGACAATGAAACAAATTACCAGCCACACCTTCTTTCATCTGCCCTTTGCTTTTGTCTCCAGCAATGTTACCTAGCCTGCCAGTACTAATGTTTATGTCTTGGTATTTTCTACTCAGAGGAGCTTTCTCAGAAGTTTTCCTGGTGAAGCAAAGGGTAACTGGGAAGCTCTTTGCCCTGAAGTGCATCAAAAAGTCACCTGCCTTCCGGGACAGCAGCCTGGAGAATGAGATCGCTGTGCTGAAAAAGTGAGTGGGTCTTAGTGTTGGTCAAGGACAACCAAGGGATCACAACCTTTCCTTCACAAATTACCTTTGAGAGAGACTGAGGTGGGATTTCCACCCCCATAGGTATTAACTCCCTTTGCTCAAGCTGATGAGTCAGTTTGATCCATCAGCTATATTAGCCAGACAGTTGTCTTGGCTGATTTTTTTTTTTTTTTTTTCATCAAATCAACTAGTGATCAACTGAGAGCAGAGCTGGTTTGCACACATAGACCACAAAGTAATTAGCTTAAAGGACCAAAAATCCACTGAAAGTCAACACCAGGAAGAAGTAACAATTAAATAAGTAGTACAAGACTTGGAAATGAGCCTCAATTTCTTCTAACGCAGATGTAGGCTCAGCATTCCAACTATCACGATGGAGGCAGCACTAACAAATCATCAAATGTTTACAACGGGACTCATAAACCAAACCCCTGTGGAACTCCTACAGTAATCCAAAAGTGCTGAGGCATCAGGACCACAAGATGAAGTCGAAAAACTCTTATCCTCAGGAACTCCTCTCTTTGTTAGCAGAGACAGAAGCGCCCATAACAAATGCCAGTCCCATTGGTTGTGAGCCACACTAGCGAAAGGCAGAGTGTAGAAGAGACTCTTGCCTGGCAAATCCCGTGGACAGAGGAGGCTGGTGGGCCGCAGTCCACGGGGTCGCTAAGAGTCAGACACGACTGAGCGACTTCACTTTCACTTTCACTTCTCACTCTCATGCATTGGAGAAGGAAATGGCAACCCACTCCAGTGTTCTTGCCTGGAGAATCCCAGGGATGGGGGAGCCTGGTGGACTGCCGCCTATGGGGTCACACAGAGTCGGACACGACTGAAGCAACTTAGCAGCAGCAGCAGCAGCAGCAGCAGAGACAGAGATTCGTGTTGCTTGTATGTGTGTCTTCGTGAGTATGAATTTTAGGTACATTTTCAAAGACGACAGACCTTGATGGATGAGTAGAATTTTATAGAGGCAGGAAGGACAGTGCAGAAAGAGAAGTCAGGTCAAGTGTAGCATAAATATTAGCATAGGATCATGGAAGGGCAAGGGACGTTGGGGGAGAGTTAGAATTGGAAGCCAGTGAACTCAGAGTGGGTGCCATCAAGGGACAGGAGATGAAGCAATGGTGAAGGGGACCTGATAAGAAAGGGTGCTGGATGCCATGAGAAAGAATATCGGCTTTATTCTATCGGCAGAGAGAAGTCATCAAGGGGTTTTAAGGCAAAATTTCCATGGTCGGTTTGTATTTTAGAGCCATGCCTCTTAAGCATGGTGGTGGATGGATTGGAGGGTACCAGCCTAGAGGGCAGAAGACCAACTGCCAAACTTTCTCAATCACTGAGGCAACGGATGAGGACCAGAGGTGGCGGCAAGAAGACGGAGTCCCGGAGACATTTCAGAGAGAGAGGTGGTTGGGGTTGGCTGGAAGGAGAATAAAAGAAAAAAAGCATTAAAGAGACCCTGAGACGGAGCTGTTCTGTGGACAGTCATATCATTCATGCTTAGGACAGCAAACGAAAAGGATGTGTAGGCTGAGACAAAATAGCAATGGGTTGCAGTATATTGAATATAAGTATCCACATACCTCTATACATATTGAATAAATATGTCCAGCTATCTCTCCATAAAAGTGTCTGGTAGAAGTCTTGGTCTGGGCTCCAGAGAGATTAGGGTAGAGAGAGACTATAGGCTCATTGGTCCTTCTTATCATTACATTGTATCACCAGTCTCTAACAGCACAGATATTCAATAAATATTTGTTCAGTGAGTAAATCATCGATAAATTACTGTTAGCATCATCAGCTTATAAATGTAGATGAATCCATCACGTAGTCACTGCATGGAGTCTGTATTTTTTTTTCAATATCTTCACGATGCTAGCTACTCCTGATTATGTGTTTACTATTCCCCAAGCACTGTACTAAGCATTTTACATGTCTTATCACTTTTCATCCTGATATAATTCTATGGAAGAGATATACTTTATAGACAAAGAAAGCAAGGTTTGAAAGGTTTGAGTAAACCAGCCAAGACTGGCCAAGTAGCAAATGGACCTGAACTCAGGTCCAATTGTCTCCAAGTTGAAGTTAATCCTTGTGCTGCACAGCCCCGGGTAAAACTACCTCTTCCCCTGGGTAGAGACTTTCCTCCTGGATGGGCATGCACAGAATTGCTGCTTGCAAACCAACCCCTCAGCTAATATGGTTATTCTGCTTGACTCAGCCTCTGAGTAATCCCAGACAGAGGTAGTCTGGGGCAGGGGTTCTTGGCCTGGGTCCTACTGACATTTTAGACCAGTTAATTCCTTGTTGTGTTGAGGGCTCTCCTAAGCATTGCAGGGTGCTTAGCAACGTTCCTGTCTCTACCTACTGAATGCCAGGAACACATCCCCCATCCCCAGTTGTGACAAAGAAAAACATCAGTAGATATTGTCGAAGATCCCCCGAGGGACAAAAGAGCCCCTGTCTGAGAGTCACTGATCTAAGGCATCCCATGGAACTGACCCTCAAAATGAGCACCTGAATTACTCACAATATCCTGGAACAACCATCTTGCAAAGCTTCCTCCTAGGTTATCCACGAGGAGGCTTAGCTAACCTACATCCCAGCTGCTGAGGGACCACACTGGATGGGATGTTTCTGAAGGAGACCTGGAGCCCCGTTTTGCAGAATAAACTAATGATTACAGATCCCTCAGCTTCCCTCAGTTCTTTCAGCTTTCTCTCTCGGTAAAATTTAAAGAGATCCCTGGAGTAACAGTGAGGTGTTTGCTCCTTGAAGTCAGGAGGATCAGTTACCCACTCAAAAATACGAATTGAATACCATGCTGGGAATCTTTTCTCTGGAATTTCTTTGTGACTGCCTACTTATCAGGAAGGAGTCACAAGGATCCTGTCTTCCTAAACACTGTCATCAAAAATCTCTGAAAGACGTCAAAGTCCATCTAGGCTAGATCTGCATTCTCTGTCTGGACCACGTGAGCCATAGGTCATTCACGGTGACCCTTTCTCTTCCTCAGGATCAAGCACGAGAACATTGTGACCTTGGAGGACATCTATGAGAGTGCCACTCACTACTATCTGGTCATGCAGCTGTAAGTGCACGGCCACCCTCTTCCCTCACACATGTCTGGTGGGGCCTTGAAGGCCTAGAAGAGGTTTGTTGGTGGTAAGGGAAGGATGGTGATTAAAAGAAAAATCAAGAATTAGTTCAAGAGGCTTTGACGTGCCAAGAGTTCTTTGTGGTTGTGGACGTGTTCTGAGTGGACCAAGGGTTAAAACGAGGGCTGATAACTGAGTTGGTATGTGCCAGCGCAGCTTTACCCCTTGTTGAAATGCCAGTCTGTAAGTGGCTGTAGCCCTAACTTGTCCATCCCTCCCTGCTTCCCTATGCCGCTCAGACTTTCTGGACAGCCTCACAACCCTACAATTGAAAGGGTAGTGCCCAGCATAGCAGGAGGCCTCCAGAACCTTCCTCTGGCACCGTGGCTTGAGTCCATTTTGACCCATCAGTCCATGTTCTCTAAAGAAAATGAAGTGAAGTGTTAGTGGCTAAGCTGTATCCGACTCTTGGCGACCCCGTGGACTGTGGGCCGCCGGGCTCCTCTGTCCATGGGATTCCCCAGGCAAGGGCACTGGAGTGGGTAACCTTTCCCTTCTCCGGGGGAATCTTCCCAGTGCAGGGATCAAGCCCGAGTCTCCTGCATTGCAGACTAACTCTTTACCATCTGAGCCACTAGGGAAGCCCCCCATGTTCTCTAAACTGGGTATTAAATATTTTAGCATCGCTCCAGGGTAAAATTACCATGGAAGTGGAAGCCATAGGGAGATAGACAGCAATTCAACAGAAAGAATGACTTTCGCAAAAGAGAGCCGCCCAGTGTTAAAAATAAGCTGAGGCTGTGCTGCACTGTCCGTGTGTCGGATAGAAATGGTGCCACATTACAAAGGTGTCCAAGTGATGGTAACATCCAGATAAGAGCTGTGCCTGAGAGTGACTGCTGTAGGGCTGGTCAGTGCCCCTGAGGGCTCACCCTTAGGCTCAGAGATGCTTCTGTGTATGAAGAACACACACACACACACTCACACACATACGCTAACCCTGCAGTCTCAGCAAAGGCAGACGCAGTCTTTTTGACTGATAGGCTGATTCCCCGGGAATTATATTGAGTCTACTCAGGCTGTTAACTCTTGGACTCACGTGAGGCCCAGTGAATAGTGGCAGCAAGCAGCCAAGGGAGTGAGCTTAGATGGACCCAGAGCAGCAGTAACAAGTGAGCAGGGATCTCATGGCATCTTAATGAGACCAAGTCAACAGAATTAGCACACAGTCACCCAGGTGGGAGGGTGGGCAGGTTTAGATGTCACCAAAGTATGTCAAGGGCTTCCCAGGTGGCTCAAGTGCTAAAGCGTCTGTCTGCCAATGCAGGAGACACAGGTTCAATCCTTGGGTCCAGATGATTCCCTGGAGGAGGAAATGACAACCCACTCCAGTATTTTTGCTGGAAAAATCCCATGGACAGAGGAGCCTAGCAGGCTACAGGGTAAAGAGTCAGACGTGATCAAGCACGCACAGATGCCCAAAGTGCTGCCAAGGCTTCTAGAGCACCAGCTCTGGGACCCAGGCTGCTGGGAGTCAGGAATCCACAGTCATGGACAAAGAGTGTCTTTCTCATGAGCCTCCAGCTCCCACAACAGAGCCCAGAGCTTCAGGAAGAAACAAAAGGAACAGGATGGTGTGCATTTTGATGAGAGAAATCTCTGCCCCCTTATTGCTGCATAGTGCTGTCGTGTGTGGATCTCCACAATAATGTCACTTGTAGAAACTGCAGGGAGTCAAGTTCCATCATAATACATAGAACTATTAAGAAGATGACAAAAAAATAAAACAATCTCTCTTAGGAGGGAGGGAGTTCTGTGCCACTGATGTGTTCCAGCACTGACAGAAAACTTGGCAAAAGTAGTTTAGAGAACATCAAGACGTGAGGGTTGGACTTGATCTTAAAGCTCCTGTGAACCTTCAGACACTGTATGTACCACGTGAGCCTAAAAACACTACTATGCCTCCACCCCATAATTTCAGCTTTAGGGAACTCAGTTTTCCAAAATGAGGAAAGAAATCCTGGCAGAAGCCCAGTTAGCCTCATCTGGACTTCCTTCTCTTTCCTACTTTGTCTGATTTCAGTTTCACTTCCCCCTTTTATCATGGCTCCCTGTCTCCCAGGCCAGGAAAGAAGGCAGCTGTGAAATATGTCCACAGGAAGCAATGATTGGAATACAGTTGATTTACAATGTTGTACTAGTTGAAAATTGACTTCTTGCAAAATCCTAAACAGTGCATTTAAAAAAAGTTTCCGGAGAGAGGTCAATGGTTGGCCAAAAGAAATGACTCCCTAGTGATAGCACTCCAGTTACTCAAAAGGATGTATCCCGAGATTGGAGTAGTTCCCCCAGCACCCCTTGAGCGGTGGTGGGTGGAAACCTGCCTACTCCATCAGAGGGCTCTATGTCCCCAGAGCTCCAGAACAAAGGCGTTCACAGCCCTTTGATTTGAAATAAGGGCTGGATTCCTGCACTTGCCCCTGTGTCCACAGTGTTTCTGGTGGGGAGCTCTTTGACCGGATTCTGGAACGGGGTGTCTACACAGAGAAGGATGCCAGCCTGGTGATCCAGCAGGTGTTGTCAGCTGTGAAATACCTCCACGAGAATGGCATCGTCCACAGAGACTTAAAGGTGCCGAGACGGGGCCCTCCGGGAAATACAGAAGGATTCTCTGGGAAGCTGCATGGATCGTGGGCAGTCTAAGCTCTGTAAAATGAGAGAGTTGAACTAGATGACCCCTAAGGTCCCTTTCACTCTCGGATTCTAAAACAAATCTTGGGTGACTGAACAATCATTGTTAATTTCCACCTCAGCCTTTTTCTGATTTTCACTATCCTCACCCTACGAGGTTACCAAGAAAATCCATGCTATTCCTTGAACACAGCCTTGAACACAGTATTTAATAAATACTTAGAGAGCCAACATCGCACCAGACATGTACCAGAATTTAGAAAGATCAGACAAAATAAGGGTTGGTTTTCTCAAAAAACAAAACAATTTTGGGGTAGTTGGGGATGAGAAGAAGGAAGGGTTACTACATCAGTAGCTATAAAGCTAAGGAAAGTCAGGGCCCAAAGCAAAATACAAGATGCCGAGTTGTGGTGAATGAAGGTCCAGGTAGGAAGAAGATAGGAAAAACAGAGGGAAATAAGTCTGGCCTTAAAGTCAGGAGCCCAGGATACAGCTTCCTAAGAAATTAGATACNCTCGGTCATATCAAAACAACACTAAATGAGGAAATTTCCCCCAGGAGCTGATTAGGCCTACATGGGGGCTCATGGTAGAATTGGCTCATTATGGCTCGCAAACAAAGAATAAAATCACAGTGACCCTTGAGATTGACCAAATTGCCCAAACAACATTCTATTTTCCCGCAGGTGCCTACCTTCTCAAGGCTATGAAACCACTGAATTCCAGACCTCCAGCTACATGACCACAGGACTCAGCTACAGGCTAAAAATTAGCCATCCCTTCAAATAATTTTTTATTGGCGGGGTATAAGAAAGACCCTGTCTGAAAGGGAGGACACTGGCTCTCCTTAAGGGCCAGTCACCCTCTCATTCCCTCTGATAAATTTCCTTTTCTTGCCTGACTGCCTGGCTTGCTCACTCTTTTCTCTGCACTCACCTTACATTCTGGTGCTGAAACCTGGGGGGGAAGATCCACCCCAACTGGGTTGGCCCTTCTCATGAGACCACCTCCTGTGGTCCCCTCCTTTGGACCTTGCCAAACTGAGATGAACTCCGGACAGGACTCTCCACTTGCCTTGCTGGACTGATATCCACACACCGGCCCACATTTCATTCATCAATTACAAGAGTGAGTGAAATCCCATCCTCTTGGGTCTTCTCTCTTGCCTGTTTCCAAGTCCTAGCTCTAGGTGGGAGGATCCCCCTGGCCCCCAGGCCCTCCTCAGCCTTGTGCCTCGTCTGACTTTGAAATAGGGGACTTTCAAAGCGGACTAGTATTACAACGATTGCTATGATTATTACTATCATTGAAACCGTTTACCTCAGATAGGGACTTGAACCCACATGGCTGGGACTTGAACCCAGCCAAAACCCACAGTACCTGGTTTCGGGACCTAATGAAGCTCTGGTTCTTGATGACTCATCGCAGAAGGAAGTCAGTGAGAGACAAAGTGATAGGTAAGAAGTGGATTTATTCAGATACAGAGAGGAGCACACTCCACAGACAGAGTGGGCCATCGCCGAGGGTGAATGCGGTGTGGTTAGTTTTTATAGGCTGGGTTTTTCCTGTGGTCATGTATGGATGTGAAAGTTGGACTGTGAAGAAAG
The DNA here is from genome assembly GCA_006410675.1 of Oreotragus oreotragus. Taxonomy (NCBI): domain Eukaryota; kingdom Metazoa; phylum Chordata; class Mammalia; order Artiodactyla; family Bovidae; genus Oreotragus; species Oreotragus oreotragus. Next base: position 47,310 of record SJYX01013883.1, on the reverse strand, counting down.
CTGAGCACCGAAGAATCGATGCTTTTGAACTGTGGTGTTGGAGAAGACTCTTGAGAGTCCCTGGGACTGCAAGGAGATCCAACCAGTCCATTCTGAAGGAGATCAACCCTGGGATTTCTTTGGAAGGAATGATGCTAAAGCTGAAACTCCAGTACTTTGGCCACCTCATGCGAAGAGTTGACTCATTGGAAAAGACTCTGATGCTGGGAGGGATTGGGGGCAGGAGGAGAAGGGGATGACAGAGGATGAGATGGCTGGATGGCATCATGGACTCGATGGACGTGAGTCTGAGTGAACTCCGGGAGATGGTGATGGATAGGGAGGCCTGGTGTGCTGCGATTCATGGGGTCGCAAAGAGTCGGATATGACTGAGCGACTGAACTGAACTGAATTTCATATGCTAATGAGTGGGAGGACTATTCCAACTGTTTTGGGGAAGGGACGGAGATTTCCTGGATTTGGCCACCGCCCACTCCTCGGTCTTTTAGCAGTGCCTTGGAACTGTCATGTCACCTCTGGGTGTGTATTTTCACTTGCTGATCAGGATCAAGGTCTATTCTGCCATCTTGGTCCCACTTGATTCTAATCGGTTTATGTTGTGGCCTTGGGCTATGTCATTCTTTCAAAAGTTGTGTCCTGCCCCTTTCCCTGCTGTTACAACTTCTGCCACTGCAACGGCAAGTGGTCAGAGATCCCTCCTGTGCAGCACTCTTCGCTCTCAACCCTCTCCTTGTGAATCCTGCTCTACTTCTCAGATACCCTTAGCTCACTCGGAGCAACATCCTCCTGATACAATGTCTCCCGATCCCTGTTCAGATGTTTCTCCTTCTTCCTTCGACCCTTCCGACCACAGCCCATCCCCTGTCGCTCCCAATCCCCTTGCAGCCACTCCAGACCCAGTTCCACCTTATGCCCCCTCCTCCCTCCCTCCTTCTCAACCACAGGCCACCTCTTCTAACCCCACTCCCCTGCCTGTTCCAGAGGCAAGCTCTGAAACCTCAGCCTCACCCTCTACCCTGAGGGTCCCAAGGCTTTACCCGAACCTCTCCAGATTCTTTCCCCATACCCGATCCTGAACACCTTTAAAACAGAAAACTTGACAGCAGGAGCCCGCTCCTTTCCCTGCTCCATCCTCCCTTTAGGGGAAGCAGCTGGAGGAGGAGGCAATGTTCAGGTTCATGTGCCATTATCCCTCACCTATTTATCTCACATTGAAAAACAGCTTGACTCTTTCTCTTCAAATTCTGATAATTATCTAAAAGAATTCAAGTATCGTACCTAGTCTTACGACTTAACCTGGTGTGATATTTACATCACACTTTCCTCCACTCTTCTCCCAGAAGAGAAGGAATGAGTATGGCAAGCCTCTCAGGCGCATGCTGATGAGGTACACAGAACAGATGACACTAAGCCCGTAGGGGATATGGCTGTCCCCCGAGATGATGCCAACTGGGATTATCAGGCCGGGAGACCTGGATGAACAGCCCATAATCACATGGTTGCTTGCCTCATCGTGGGCCTTCAAAAGGCAGGACGTAAAGCCAACAACTCTGATAAGCTTTGGCTAATAACTCAAGGATTAGACGGAAACTACACACAGTTTCTAGCCAGGTTGACAGAAGCCCTACAAAAATATACAAGATTAGACCCCACTTCAGCAGAAGGCACCACTGTCCGTAACATCCATTTTATCTTCCAATTGTCCCCAGATATCTGAAAGAAACTAGAGAAGGCAGAAGACGGCACTCAGACCCCTCAATGAGACCTTCAATGAGGCCTTTAAGGTTTTCAATAACCGGGAAGTGCAGGCAAATCTAGAGAAGGCCCAGGGAGATCAGGTTAAATAGCACCTTTGAGCCACTGCCCTACATGGCTCCACATTTCCATCAACCAACAAAGAAGGAAGCCCCCTGGGCCCTGCTTCAAATGTGGCAAAGAAGGTCACTGGGCTGCTCATGCCTAAACCAAGACCCCCTCCAGGTCCGTGTCCCAGCTGTGGCATAGCGGGACATTTTAAAGTCCACTGCTCCAATCCCCCTTCAGGGATCCAGACGTCTCCTCCTGGTCCCGAGCAGGAGCCCTCTGATCCAGCTCTGCCTAGCCTCCTCGGACTCGCCACTGAGGACTAAAGGTGCCCAGGGCCCCAGGCCCCAACTCTCATCACCTCTATGGAGCCCAGGGTAGCTTTTACAGTGACAGGTAAGCCGATCTCCTTTCTCACTGACACGGGTCACTTACTCTGTTATGCTTGCCTACTCCAGAAAAACCAAGGTCTCTCAGGTCTCTGTTATGGGGGTTGATGGTTTAATATCTACACTGTGAATAACCAAGCCTCTACTTTGCACACTTCAAGATACCCCATTTTCCTATTCTTTTCTCATACTCCCCACACGCCCCACTCCTATTCTTGGGAGAGACCTTCTCTCAAAATTCAAAACCTCTGTTACTATCCCAAGCCCACCCTCTGATCTAGCCTGGCTACTGCTCCTCAACCCCACCTCCTCGCCCCCACCCCATTGCCCTTCTCATCTGTAAACCCCATAGTTTGGGATACAAATAACCCATCTGTTGCCTCTCACCTTGCTCCAATTCATATCCATCTCAAAGACCCCTCTAAATTTCCCAATCAACCACAATACCCCATCTCCCAAAAACATCAACAAGGGTTAAAGCCTACTGTCACTAAACTCCTACGTCAGGGCGTCTTGTGCCCAACTTACTCTCCCTATAACACCCCATCCTACCTGTCAAAAAGCCAAGTGGCTCCTATCGCCTGGTCCAGGACCTGAGACTTATCAATGCACCTGTTATCCCCATACACCCAATAGTTCCAAATCCTTATTCTCTTCTCTCTCTCATTCCCTCTTCCACTACCCACTTCACTGTTCTAGACGTCAAAGATGTCTTCTTTACCATCCCTTTATACCCAGACTCTCAAGACCTCTTTGCCTTTACCTGGACTAATCCAGACAATCATGGCTCCCAACAGCTGACATGAACAGTCTTCCAGCAAGGCTTTCGTGATAGCCCTCATTTCTTTGGCCAGGCTCTAGCATCAGACCTAACCTCTCTTGATCTTACTCCAAGTACTGTCCTCCAATATGTGGATGATCTCCTCCTTGGTAATCCTTCACTTACACACTCAACAACACACTATACAACTCCTCAATTTTCTAGCTGATGGAGGCTATCAAGCATCCCCCACCAAGGTTCAGCTCTCTCTTTCTAGAGTTACCTATCTTGGAGTCCTTCTAACATCAACAAAAAGATATATTACTACTGATAGAAAGTCCCTTATATCTACCCTACCACTCCCTACATCTAAAGCACAGATTCTGTCCTTCTTGGGGTTAGCTGGATATCTATACCTCTAGATTCCTAATTTCACCCTCTTGACACAACCCTTGTATCAAGCCACCCGAGGAGATCTTTCAGAATCCCTAGAGCTCAAATCAAATATCCATTGAGCCTTTAAGACCCTTAAGCAAGCCATTCTCTCAGCCCCAGCTCCCACACTTTCGGACCTTTCTTGCCCTTTTTTTACTCTACTGAGAGACACAAGATTGCCCGAGGAGTTTTGGCCCCTGCTTCATCCCTGTCACTTATCTATCAAAGCAATTAGACCCCACAGTTCAAGGACGGCCAGCCTGCCTACGTGCTCTGGCAGCAGCTTCAGTCCTCACTCAGGAAAGTAAAACACTGACTTTTGGAGCACCCACTGTTATTCGTTCACCACGCGGCTTTAAGGACTTTCTCACAAATCCAGGACCCTTCTGTCTCCTTCAGGCATCCAACTAGTTCATGTCACCCTTCTTGAATCTCTCGAATTCTCCTTTGAATGCTGTCCTATTCTCAACCCCGCCACCCTTATCCCTGATTTTTCTGAGCTCCCCATCCATACTTGCAAATAGGCATTAGAAGACCTGATGCTCCATTTCTCCCACATTTCCTCAACCCCTTTAAATAACCCTGACTTTCCTTGGTATATTGATGGCAGCTCCTGTACAACACACGTGTAAACACACGTTTATTACAACAGGGAGCTCAGCCACAGGGAGACTGGTTACACAAACAGGGCTGCTATGTCCTTCCCCAAACTCAGGCCCCACAGATACTTACGGACTTTCATCAGGCCCTACATGTAGGCACTAAACCTCTTTATCATCTCTGAAGACCTCTTATCTTAAGACCTCTTTTGGCACCACTGACTTGATGGACATGAGTTTGAGCAAGCTCTGGGAATTGGTGATGGACAGAAAAGCCTGGTGTGCTGCAGTCCATGGGGTCACAAAGAGTCGGACACGACTGAGCAACTGAACTGAAGACCTCTTATCAGCTATCCTAACCTTCTTTCATCCTACAACAGTTCACTCATTCTTGTATTATTTGCTCTTCAGTCTCACTGCAGGGAGCCCTAAAGCCTATTGCCTCATTCCCAACACATCAACTCAAGGACATATCCCAGGAGAGGACTGGCCAATGACTTAACTCACACGGCTCTAACACTGCCGCATCCAGCACAGTGGGTGAGAAAGACCTGAAAAGGGGGCAAGCACAGAGTGAAAAGACAGACACATATAATTTGTCAAGCGGGGAGTCAGGGGGCCCTCCTGCTTTCCATGGCAGGAGACAAATGGCTCCTTTCAGCCTGAACTTTTATTGGCAGAAATCACATGAGATCGTTAGGGAATAGAGATCCTGGGGAGTTTGATTAGTGCAGGCTCTGCTATTGATCAGGAATATCTTGTTTTGTTTCCATGGAGACGAACGCAGGGTAGGCAGTGAAGTGGAGCAGAGAGCATGTCCATTTGGCCTGCTCCCTAGGACAGTCACAAGGGCGCAATTTGCTGCACCCTCAAGTCATAGAGCAGTCCTGGTCTCTGCTCCGCCAGGATGCAACATAACATGAAAATTAAAACTCATGCTCACTTTCAGAGACACCTTTTCAGGGCGGATTGAAGCTTTTCCTATGAGATCAGAAACTGCCTCAGAGGTGAGACAGTTTCTCATAGGATAAATCCTCCCTCACTTTGGCCTCCCACTCTCTCTGCAACCCGATAATGGGCCAGCTTTTATCCCTCAGGTCACTCAACAAGTAGCCCAATCCCTTGGTGTAATCTGCACATTCTTTACAGACCCTCCCTATCCCACTAATTCATAACTGACCCAAATGGGCAATTCTATTCATTCCTCTATTAATAAGTACGGGAATAGCGGCTGGGGTTGGAACAGGGATAGCAGGACTCACAACCTCTTTAAATTACTACCGAAGCCTTTCTGAAGACCTCACTGAGAGCCTAGAAGAAACAGCTACTAGCCTTATCACTACCCAAACCAGCTGGATTCCCTGGCAGTCGTGGTCCTCCCCAAACAGAAGGGGATTAGAACTTCTCGCAGCAGAAAATGGGGGCCTATGTCTAATTTTGGAGGAAGCTTGCTGCTTCTACACCAACAAATTAGGCATTGTAAAAGAAAAAATTGAAAGTCGCTCAGTCACATCCGACTTTTTGTGACCCCACAGACTATATGGACTTCCCTGGTGGCTCAGATGGTAAAGCCTCTGTCTACAATGCAGGAGACCTGGGTTCGAGCCCTGGGTTGGGAAGATTCCCTGGAGAAGGAAATGGCAATCCACTCCAGTACTATTGCCTGGAAAATCCCATGGACAGAGGAGCCTTGTAGGCTACAGTCTATGGGGCCGCAAAGAGTCGGACACGACTGAGCGACTTCACTTCACTCACAGACTATATGGGTCTTGGAATTCTCTAGGCCAGGATATTGGAGTGGGTAACCTTTCCCTTCTCCAGGGGATCCTTCCAACCAAGGGATAGAACACAGGTCCTCCACACCACTGGCGGATTCTTTACCAGATGACCCACCAGGTTGTAAAGGAAGCAGCAAGAAATCTGACAAAGAGGGCCTCGAGAATACGTCAATACCTCAGTAATTCACGGGAAAACCATGACTACATGGGTCTTGGAATTCTCTAGGCCAGGATATTGGAGTGGGTAACCTTTCCCTTCTCCAGGGGATCCTTCCAACCAAGGGATAGAACACAGGTCCTCCACACCACTGGCGGATTCTTTACCAGATGACCCACCAGGTTGTAAAGGAAGCAGCAAGAAATCTGACAAAGAGGGCCTCGAGAATACGTCAATACCTCAGTAATTCACGGGAAAACCAGTTAAGCAATTGGACTTGGGTGCCCTGGGTCCTACCTTTTCTAGGCCCTCTTCTTCTACTTACCTTTATTCTAACTTTGGGCCCATGTTTAATGAGTCTTTTTTCAAAATTTCTTCAGGACCGCTTATGAGACTTTACCAACCGAACTACTTACGAGCTACTTCTAATTCTCTCAAATTGTCAAAAACTTTGACCTTACACAAATTCCCTTGACCCACATTCCAGGCTTTTTTCATCTCACCCCCGTGACGCCCCTGTCCCACAGGAAGCAGTTACAGAAGATTGACCTTTGGCCCTTATCCCAAATCAAAAAGACTGAATGACAGAGTCTACACGGGGCCTCATGGTAGAAATGGCTCATTATGTTGATTTCGCAAACAAAGAATAAAATCACAGTGACCCGTGAGACTGACCAAATTGCCAAAATGACCTTCTGTTTTCCTGCTGATGCCTACCTTCTCAAGGCTACAAGACCACCGGATGCCAGACCTCCAGCTACGTGAGCACAGGACTCAACTACAGGCTAAAGATTAACCATCCCTTCAGAGACTTTTTCATTGGCGGGGTACAGGAAAGACCCTGTCAGAAAGGGAGGACACTGGTTCTCCTTAAGGGCCAGGCACCCTCTTGTTTCCCTTTAATAAATTCCCCTTTACTTTGCCTGACTGCCCGGCTCACTCTCTTCTCCGCACTCGCCTTACAGTAGCCACAAGGATAGAGCTAGACTGCCCATACACTAAGGGAACTCAGCCAGACAGAGCAAGGCAATAACTCAAGATGTCCCTTCTAGGCAAAATGAAAAGAAAGTGAAAAAAAGAACTAATTTCCCACCCAAAGAGATTTTACTGAGTCCCAGCCCACTCCAGTCACCACAAAGTTATGTCTCTGCTTTTTAATTATGCTGACTAGGTTTGTCAGAGCTTTTCTTGCAAGGAGAGAGCATCTTTTAATTTCATGGCTGCAGTCACCATCTGCAGTGATTTGGGAGCCCAAGAAAAGAAAGTCTGTCACTGCTTCCACTTTTTCCTCTTCTTTTTGCCATGCCATGATCTTGGTTTTTTGAATGTTGAGTTTTAAGCCAGCTTTTTCACTCTCTTTAACCTTCATCAACAGGCTCTTTAGTTCCTCTTCAGTTTCTGCAAGTATGAGTGGCTTATCTGTAGGAATGCAACCAGTGCAATTTATCACATGAGAGATCAGAGGGGGAAACAACTGCAAAAATGCAATTTCTGTTCAAAATTACACTTGAACCAGTGTAATTGGGCGACAAAGAAGAGATGAAAGTCACAGGAATTGGAAAGTAAGAAATACGAAACCATCATGTATTGTATACAATATGATTGTGCCAAAAATCCAAACAATTTTTAAAATAAATTTGAATTTAAGATGATCGCTGGACATAGGTCAGTGATCCATTGTATTCCTTTATAAAAATAAAAAGAAATTGAAAACCAAAGAATTTTAAATATGATTTACCAAAAGTGCATAAAATACCAAATACCAAGGAATAAATTTAGTACAATATCTTTAGTACAATATCTTGCAAACTACAAGATATTATTGAAGAAAATTAAAGGGGAAACATTTAAAGACTGGAATAGAGGATATATCAGATTTATGGATTAAAATTTTCAATATTGTAAAGCTATCAGTTCTGCCAGATTGATCCATAGATTTAATCTTAATTAAAATCCCAGTAGAATACTCCAATAATTTTTTTTTAATCCCAGTAGAAGTTGTTGTGGAAATTATCAAGATGGCTGTAAAATCATATGACAAATCAAAGGGTTTAGCATGTCCAAGCAAGAACAAACCTGGAGAATTTACATCATCATCTATGGAGAATTTTTATTATAAAGCAATTAACACAGTAGGAAATTGATCCATGGAGAGAAAACCCAACTAAGGGAACAGAATTGAGAATTTAGACGGAAATACACACAGAGAGAGAATTACCTGATTTATAATAATAGGGAGAGTGTAATGGAAAGAATGACTTTTTAATGATGGTTCTGGGTTGATTGGCTCACTATTGGGGAACAAAATGCCTTGAAACCCAGCATAAAGTAAAAAAAATCAATGTCCAATGTATTGTGGGTGTAAAAGTGAAACATGGACTCATGTGACTGACTGCCTGGGAGCAGTAAATATGCCGTAAACATCGCTGCATTACATCGCTTCTGTGTTTCTGTTTACGACGTGTGCATGCGTGCTCAGTCAGGTCTGGCTCTTTGAGGTGCTTACTAACTACTTGCTAACGGAATGAAACAGTGGTTTAACTCAAAATATGAGTTGGAGTATCACATTCTTTCTTTGTAGAAAATATCTGTAACTCCAACTATAGCATTATTAGTCTTTTTTCTATAGACACCTTTCAGTTCAGTTCATTTCAGTCACTCAGTTGTGTCCAACTCTTTGTGACCCCCATGGACTACAGCACGCCAGGCCTCCCTGTCCATCACCAACTCCCAGAGTTTACTCAAACTCATGTCCATTGAATTGGTGATGCCATCCAACCATCTCATCCTCTGTTGTCCCTTTCTCTTCCTGCCTTCAATCTTTCCCAACACCAGGGTCTTTTCCAATCAGTCAGTTCTTCACATCAGGTGGCCAAAGTATTGGAATTTCAGCCTCAACATCAGTCCTTCCAATGAACACCGAGGACTAATGATGACTGCAGCCATGAAATTAAAAGACGCTTTGCCAACAAAGATCTGTCTAGTCAAAGCTATGGTTTTTCCATTAGTCATGTATGGATGTGAGAGTTGGACCATAAATAAGGCTGAGCACCAAAGAATTGGTGCTTTTGAACTGTGGTGTTGGAGAAGACTCTTGAGAGTCTCTTGGACGACAGGAGATCAAATCAGTCAATCTTAAAGGAAATCAGTCTAGAATATTCATTGGAAGGACTGATGCTAAAGCTGAAGCTCCAATACTTGGGCCACCTGATGTGAAGAACTGACTCATTNTTGAGAGTCTCTTGGACGACAGGAGATCAAATCAGTCAATCTTAAAGGAAATCAGTCTAGAATATTCATTGGAAGGACTGATGCTAAAGCTGAAGCTCCAATACTTGGGCCACCTGATGTGAAGAACTGACTCATTGGAGAAGCCCCTGATGCTGGGAAAGATTGAGGGAGGGAGAAGGAGATGACAGAGGATGAGATGGTTGGATGGCATCACTGACTCAATGGACATGAACTTCAGCAATCTCCTTCAGCAATGATAAAGGACAGGGAAGCATGCTGCGCTGCAGTCCATGGGGTCACAAAGGGTCAGACACAACCAAATGACTGAACAACAACAACCCTATGGAAAACTGTAGAAGCCCATACTCGCTGTGAGCTGGTCTTAAGTCTAAATTAAAATGTTCCTACTGGGATGCATTTTCACTTATTCTTTTTTAGATGAAAAATAATGCCTGTCTACCACCTCCCAAAGATGGAGAAATGCTATACAGTCAGCAAAAATAAGACCGGGAGCTGACTATGGCTCACATCATGAACTCCTTATTGCAAAATTCAGACTTAAATTGAAGAAAGTAGGGAAACCCACAGGATCATTCAGGTATGACCTAAATCAAATCCCTTATGGTTATACAGTGGAATTGACAAATAGATTCCAGGGATTAGATCTGTGAGAGAGAACACCTGAAGAACTATGGACAGAGGTTTGTGACATTGTACAGGAAGCAGTGATCAAGACTATCCCCAAGGAAAAGAAATGTAAAGAGGCAAAATGATGGTCTGAGAAGGACTTGCAAATAGCTGAGAAAAGAAGAGAGAAAAGGCAAAGGAGAAAATGAAAGATCTACCCATCTGAATGCAGAGTTCCAGAGAACAGTCAGGAGAGATAAGAAAGCCTTCCTCAGTGATCAATGCAAAGAAATAGAGGAAAACAATAGAATGAGAAACTCTAGAAATTTCTTCAAGAAAGTTAGAGACACCAAGGGAACATTTCATGCAAAGATGGGCTCAATAAAGGACAAAAATCATATGGACCTAACAGAAGCAGAAGCTATTAAGAAGAGGTGGCAAGAATACACAGGCAAACTGTACAGAAAAGATCTTCCTGACCCAGTGACCCACGATGGTGTGATCACTCATCTAGAGCCAGACATCCTGGAATGTGAAGTCAAGTGGGCCTTAGAAAGCATCACTACGAACAAAGCTAGTGGAACTGATGGAATTTCAGTTGAGCTAATTCGAATCCTGAAAGATGATGCTGTGAAAGTGCTGCACTCAATATGCCAGCAAATTTGGAAAACTCAGCAGTGGCCACAGAACTGGAAAAGGTCAGTTTTCATTCCAATTCCAAAGAAAGGCAATGCCAAAGAATGCTCAAACTACTGCACAATTGCAGTCATCTCACATGATAGTAAAGTAATGCTTTAAATTCTCCAAGCCAGGCTTCAACAGTACATGAACTGTGAACTTCCAGATGTTCAAGCTGGTTTTAGAAAAGGCAGAGAAACCAGAGATGAAATTGCCAACATCTATTGGATCATAGAAAAACCAAGAGAGTTCCAGAAAAAGATCTACTTCTGCTTTATTGACTATGCCAAAACCTTGACTGTGTGGATCACAACAAACTGTGGAAAATTCTTAAAGAGATGGAAATACCAGACCACCTTACCAATCTCCTGAGAAATCTGTATGCAGGTCAAGAAGCAACAGTTAGAACCAGACATGGAAAAATAGACTGGCCTCAAATTGAGAAAGGAGTTCTGTCAAGGCTGTATATCGTCACCATGCTTATTTAAATTATATGCAGGGTACATCACGCAAATTTGCCTGTTACTCCAGGTGTTTCTTGACTTTCTACTTTAGCATTCCAGTCCCCTAGAATGAAAAAGACATCTTTTTTGGGTGTTAGTTCTACAAGGTCTTGTAGGTCTTCATAAAACCGTTCAACGTCAGCTTCTTCAGCATTACTGGTTGGGGCATAGACTTGGATAACTGTGATATTGAATGGTTTGCCTTGGAAACGAACAGAGATCATTCTGTCGTTTTTGAGATTGCATCCAAGTACTGCATTTCGGACTCTTTTGTTGATCATGATGGCTACTCCATTTCTTCTGAGGGATTCTTGCCCGCAGTAGTAGATATAATGGTCATCTGAGTTAAATTCACCCATTCCAGTCCATTTTAGTTCGCTGATTCCTAGAATGTCGACGTTCACCCTTGCCATCTCTTGTTTGACCACTTCCAATTTGCCTTGATTCATGGACCTGACATTCCAGGTTCCTATGCAATATTGTTCTTTACAGCATCGGATCTTGCTTCTATCACCAGTCAGATGCACAACTGGGTATTGTTTTTGCTTTGGCTCCATCCCTTCATTCTTTCTGGANGAGGAGAAGGGGACAACAGAGGATGAGACGATTGGATGGCATCACCGATCAATGGACATGAGTTTGAACAAACTCTGGGAGATGGTGAAGGACCGGGGAGCCTGGGAGCTGCAGTCCACGGGGCTGCAAAGAGACGGACATGACTTAACTACTGAACAACAACAACAAATGGAATTCTATCAGACTAATTTATTAGCTTGCATAGATCTTTTTTGATGACAGTTCTGCTTTTAGTTATCTTGCACACCATCAAACTCTTTTATGTAGGGAAAGTTCTGAAAAATAATTCCTAGAGCAGAGTCCGTACTTTTACTTACTTTCCATTTTCCAGTATCTAGTATCAGGACTATAATTAGCTTTAAGAGGTGGCTGATAAATGCAGCTTTAATCTCATACCCAGCTATAAATCAAGAAGCTCTGTTAGTACCTAATAGGGGTCAGCAAACTACAGCCCACTTTCTGATCCAAACCAGCCTACTTTCTAATTTTTAAATAAAGTTTTATTGGAACACAGTCAAGCTTATTCTTTTATGTATTGTCTGTGGTTGTTTTGTGCTATAAATGCAGACTAGAGTAGTGGTAACATAGACCATGTGACTTTCAAACCTAAGATATTTGTCACTTGGCTCTTAAAGTAATACTGGTATCAGTAATAGCAATATGATATAGATATCATAAGTAAGGACATAGAAGATGACTTGAACAATCTTCAGGAGATTGGTAAATATGTTGTACCCAACAATTGCAGAAAGTATATCTTTTTTAATGTACCTGGAACATTTACCAAAATTGACCAAATCTTNAATAGCAATATGATATAGATATCATAAGTAAGGACATAGAAGATGACTTGAACAATCTTCAGGAGATTGGTAAATATGTTGTACCCAACAATTGCAGAAAGTATATCTTTTTTAATGTACCTGGAACATTTACCAAAATTGACCAAATCTTGGACCATAAAGCAACACTCAACAAATTTCAGAAGATTAAATTCAGAGAATGGTCTTTGACCACAGGTAAGTTGTTAAATTATTCACATTTGTATAAAGATTATTTATATTTACATAAATAATTATACAATTATTAAATTGCAAATTAAAAAAAAATTAGAAAATCTCCAAATGTTAAATAATTCAACTATATGTAAATAAAGCATGGGTCAAAATAAAAAATATTTTTTAATTTGTGATGAAAACTTGTGAGATGTCACAAAATCCATGTTTTGAAACTTAAGGCCTTATGGGACTATACTATATATATATTTCTTCATGTTACATCAAAGGACATAGCCTATGAATTTTAATGCCTCTGCTTTATTGAATTGTCTTAAATATTGAGGCAGTATTCTGCACATTGTGGGTGCTCAATAGTTGCTTTGATGAACTTTCAACATTAAAACAAGTCTTAATTATTTAGAAATTATAGTCATGCCTGAGTAATAACCGATTCCCTTTTGTAAATAAGGTAAAAGCCTTTATGCAAAGTTTTCTGAGTTGAACTGCAGATTTATGCAGAGTGATTTAACTGGGAATATAGATATCTTTGGTTTAATGCTTCAAAATGCTTGGCTCAGTACAAAATGTAGACATCTTATAAAACAATGCTGGATGATAAACAGAGAGTGATCCTCCCCTAGCAATAAACTAACATCACGTATTAATTTCATAGAAACTCTTGGTGGAATTTTAGTCACATAACCACCAACTATGATTTTCCTACATTGTATTATACATACATTTGGGAAAATGATATACATAGGTATGCTTTATTACTACCTTTAGCAGGATCGGAACAGTATATCAACTTTTATTCTGGTGGTCCTTTTATTAGCTTCTTACCACTTGATCAGCTGATATCACTAATAATAAATTTTTTTTTACAAACTAGAGTTTGCAAGTCCTGTCTTGAGACTATAATATTTCAAAAAACAGTCTAAGCTTTAGGGAAAAAACCAATTACAGAAAAGGCATTAAAAATGCCAAGCACCGGGCAGAAGCAATTCTGGATCAGTTTAAAAAAGTGATTGATGAAACCCTAATCCAAGCTGAAGGAACAGTTTCACGACAAGCTGTGACCATTCCGCACACTTCATTAGCTGCCATAATTAGCCTGGTGTTTCAATTTGTTAGAACTGGTGGGGACAATTTTCCTCAGAATGCAAACATCAAAAAACAGGGTCCCTCAGACTTCAGAAGAGGCTGATGAGAGGCTTTTCTAGTCTCTGTTAACTAAAAGATTAATTACTGCTGATGGGAGGCTGTGCTGTGACTGTCACTGTGTCTATGTGCATTACTTTGAGCATTAGAAGAAAGATATGGCTGACACCGCACCACTCAATCAAGTAGCTTCACATTAGAGCACAAAGTCGGTTTTAATATCCAGGGTATTTTTGATTGATTTTTCTTCCTGTTTTCTGGGCCCAAGACTCACACCTATTTATTTATATCAGAATTTGAAAAGAGCCTCTAAAATATTGAAAATTTTGGTTCATGTACTTTGTCTCAAGTCATGCCTTCTTTTTCGAACCATAGATCAGCTCAAGAAGTGGCTGCATATAGTTCTACAATTGTATAGTGACAACTTTTAAGTGTGTTTATAAATTCTCTAAGACTGCATATGTTTTAACCAACGTATTTCATTGTTTCTGTTGTTTAGTCACTAAGTTGTGTCTGAGTCTTTTGTGGCCCCATCAACTGTAGCCCGCTAGGCTTCTCTGTCCATGGGATTTCCTAGGCAAGAGTATTGGCATGGGTTGCATTTCTTAACCAACTTACAAAGCCATGTTAATTTTACCTATCTTTATAAATATAGCACTATAATCTTGTTCCTGGCTTAAAGAAATATACTGATTTCCCACAAAATAAATTCATGAAATCAAATTAAAAGAGTAGTATGAACAGGACTACTACTTCATTTATGCAGAACAAGTGATTTCTTTTGATTCTTTGGCCATGGGCAAAGCTGATCCAGAGTCAAGAGTATACCTACACTGTCATTAAAAAACAAAACAAAACAAAACAACTTCACCAAAGCCTTAGTTTAATCCCTCGGCGTTATTATTTAATTATGTATATAGTAAGATAAATTGATGCTTTTGAACTGTGGTGTTGGAGAAGACTCTTGAGAGTCCCTTGGACTGCAAGGAGATCCAACCAGTCCATTCTGAAGGAGATCAACCCTGGGATTTCTTTGGAAGGAATGATGCTAAAGCTGAAACTCCGGTACTTTGGCCACCTCACGCGAAGAGCTGACTCATTGGAAAAGACTCTGATGCTGGGAGGGATTGGGGGCAGGAGGAGAAGGGGACGACCGAGGATGAGATGGCTGGATGGCATCCATGGACTCGATGGACGTGAGTCTGAGTGAACTCCGGGAGATGGTGATGGATAGGGAGGCCTGGTGTGCTGAGATTCATGGGGTCGCAAAGAGTCGGACACGACTGAGTGACTGAACTGAACTGACATCACGCAAAATACCGGGCCAGATGAAGCACAAGCTGGTTTCAAGATTTCGGGGAGGAATATCAATAATCTCAGATATGCAGATGACACCAACCTTATGGCAGAAAGTAAAGAGGAACTAAAGAGCCCCTTGATGAAATAGGAGAGTGAAAATGTTTGCTTAAAACTTAACATTCAAAAAACAAAGATCATGGCATCTGATCCCATCACTTCACAGCAAACAGATGGGGAAACAGTGGAAACAGTGACAAACTTTATTTTCTTGGGCTCCAAAGTCACTGCAGATGGTGACTGCAGCCATGAAATTAAAAGACGCTTACTCCTTGGAAGAAAAGTTATGACTAAACTAAACAGCATATTAAAAAGCAGAGACATTACTTTGCTGACAAAGGTCTATGTAGTCAAAGCTACGGCTTTTCCAGGAGTCATGTTTAGATGTGAGAGTTGGACTATAGAGAAAGCTGAGCGCCACGGAATTGATGCTTTTGAACTGTGGTGTTGGAGAAGACTCTTGAGAGTCCCTTGACTGCAAGGAGATCAAACAATTCAACGGCAAAGGAAATCAGTCCGGAATATTTATCGGAAGGACTGATGCTGAAAGTCCAATACTTTGGCCACCTGATGTGAAAAGCCGACTCATTGGAAAAGACCCAGATGCTGGGAAAGACAGAAGACAGGAGGAGAAGGGGAGGACAGAGGATGAGATGGTTGGATGGCATCACTGACTCGATGGACCTGAGTTTGAACAAGCTCCGGGATATGGTGAAGGACAGGGAGGCCTGGCGTGCTGCAGTCCCTGGGGTCACAGAGTTGGATACGACTGAGCGGCTGAACTGACCTGAATAGTCATAGTCTTCTTACTTATGACCGTGGGAAAGGAAAGCCCTCCCCGTCTTTCTTTCAGCACACTGTGTGTTCCCAGTGACTGGGGCCACGGCCTGTGGAAGGACTGGGCTTTATGAGACATGGTCTGGAAACTGGACAGTTGGGGTCTCGTGGCCTCTCTCTCTTTCCTCAGCTTTGCTCCTTTCACCCTCTGTTCTAGCTGAGATGAACCTCGCACCTGGGAAGGTGCCTGCCACAACCTCCACCACTGCACCACCTCAATTTTTTCCTTACTCTGTGTTGGCCCCTGACTCTGTGAAAACAGAGGGCGTGTGAGTGACTGGCATGGGGACACAGAGACCCTCTAGGACATCTTGGTCCATATGTGTGGGACATTTTCTTCATGAGGCCAACCAGCCAGAGCTGAGAGTGAACAAGAGGAATCTGTCTCCAGGGGGTACCTCTCTGCTTTGTTGCTTCTCTGAAAACTCCTCCAAAGTCAGTCAGTGAGTGATTTTCTCCATACCTAGGGGGTCAGTTTTGTCTAAAATTTCATTTAGAAAATAATCACTGACTCATTAAACACCAGGAGAGTGTTTTAAAACACAGACTCCTCCGAAAACTTGGGTAGGTGTGGTGAAACGCTCCACAGGGTTGCAGGTTCTGGGAGTCTAGGAAAGTCCCCAGACATGGGGTGGGGTCGGGTAGGGGGTCTGCCTGCCCAGCAGCTTCTTCCCCTCACTGTGTCACTGATGGCTCCCAACTGAAGTCTGCCGAATAGTTAATAAGTGGGTGTTTGTTGGACTGTGAAGAAAGCTGAGTGCCAAAGAATTGATGCTTCTGAACTGTGGTGTTGGAGAAGACTCTTGAGAGTCCCATGGACTGCAAGGAGATCCAACCAGTCCATTCTGAAGGATATCAACCCTGGGATTTCTTTGGAAGGAATGATGCTAAAGCTGAAACTCCAGTACTTTGGCCACCTCATGCGAAGAGTTGACTCATTGGAAAAGACTCTGATGCTGGGAGGGATTGGGGGCAGGAGGAGAAGGGGACGACCAAGGATGAGATGGCTGGATGGCATCACGGACTCGATGGACGTGAGTCTGGATGAACTCCGAGAGATGGTGATGAACAGGGAGGCCTGGCGTGCTGAGATTCATGGAGTCGCGAAGAGTCGGACATGACTGAGCGACTGAACTGAACTGAACTGAACTGTGGGATGAGACATAACTCTGGATCTTGCTTTCTCGTAGATTTTTTGGGTCCTCAAAGAAGATAGAAGTCAAGGGAAGCCTCATGCAAAAATAATCAACACTTTACATTTGGGTAGCACTTTCTTCAACAAAATGTCTTGACACCTATTACTTAATTTAAACACCTTCCTCAGCCTTCAAGGACCTCTCAGAGATCTGTCACCAGCTGCTCTGTCCTCTCATCTGTTGTGCTTTACAAAGAGCCTCTGGGAATGGAAAGCTCTGGGTGTGGCCCTTGTGTGATGCAGTCAAGCAGCCCTGTGTCTCTGGACCTGCTACCTCTTACCACCCATGGCATCTACACTTCCACCCAGCCTCCTCCCTACTACTACTACTACTAAGTCGCTTCAGTCGTGTCCAACTCTGTATGACCCCATAGACGGCAGCCCACCAGGCTCCCCCGTCCNGTGATGCAGTCAAGCAGCCCTGTGTCTCTGGACCTGCTACCTCTTACCACCCATGGCATCTACACTTCCACCCAGCCTCCTCCCTACTACTACTACTACTAAGTCGCTTCAGTCGTGTCCAACTCTGTATGACCCCATAGACGGCAGCCCACCAGGCTCCCCCGTCCCTGGGATTCTCCAGGCAAGAACACTAGGTACCTGAAAAGATTGTCCTGATGCACGGTGGGGATGTGGACCACCAAAGTCACCTTCCCAAGGGAGGAGATGGCCCTTCCTGATCCAGAGTGTGCTCCTGAGGCCTCCCTTGCCCCCTACAACACCCCACTGACTGTTGAAAAATGATTTCCTGCTGTATCAGTAAATGAGAACGTTGCAGCCATTGGCAGTTCCAGCCCTCCAATGTGAGCACCTGAACCCTAAGGACACCCAGGAAGGAGAATAATACCTGCACAATCTGGTAGCCATCAGACTGCAGCCATCCCCCTGAGGAGCTCAGGCCATGAAAAAAGTGGATAAGTTAAAAGTTTACATAACCTCCTGGTCCTTTTGCCTCTGTTACTCAGCTCGCTCCTTGGAAAGTCTGGATCATGTAGGTCACGTAGTCTCAGAAAGTAGGGGACTTAACAATACTTGCTCTTTGCAATTGCCCGGACCCTGCAAACCTGCTTAATCATGCCTGTCTGTGTAAAAGTCAGGCATCCTCCTCCCCATCTTGACTGCTCTTCCTGTGCACACACGCACGCACGCACAGACGAAACCCCTTAGTTTAAACCAGCCTATTGAAAGCTAGCGTTGCCAACTATAGTCTGTCTATAAAAACTCTGTAATCCCTTTGCTCGAGGCTCAGAGCTTGGAGTGTTAACTTCTCTGGGCCCGCTGGCGTAATCAACCTGAGTTCTCCAACTCTCCGATTATGGTGGCTGTTTTCTCGATTACTGGTTTCTGCAATAAAAACACACCAGATACTGGCCCAGATAACTGAGACGCACAGGAAAGAAATGTCAGTCAGCCCAGAGTCTTGCATCTTCCAATATACAGAAAAGCACTAGATTCCTTAAGATGGGATATCTGGTTTTCTTTAATTCACAAAAATAATTTTCATATTCAGACTACCTGCCCTTAGTTCCAAATTTGTATATAACCTGGCTCCTCTCCTTGCTTCCTCGGAGCAGTTCTCTCAGGGCAGCTTGAGATGCTGTCTCCCTGTCTTGAAGTCCTAAAAATTCCCACTGAATATAACATAACTCTCAACTTTAAGGTTGTGACAATATTGACTTTGACACCATCCAGGCAGGTCTCTTGAACAGGTTCAGTCACTCACAATCAGCTACATCAATGACACCCCAGGACATTAACATTGCCTTGCAGAGAATCAGCCTGGTAGGATTTTCGAAACCTTGCAGCCGCTTACAGGCTCCTTAGCCAATCATGTGTCTCCCCAGCTCCCTGTAAGGAGAAAAGGAGGATGTTGGATTTAGAAGTCATATGGAGCAGGGGAACCTCCTCTGAGGCCTACACTTTGCTGTTGGGGCACTAAGGCCCAGGGAGCACAGCCCCAACTCCGTCCAGCCCCACATGCTGTGCAATAAAAGAACAGAGCCCAGCTCTAGGGCTTCAGACCCCTACAGCCCCTCAGGTGGGGATTCACAATGCAGAGGCTGTCAGGTGGCTGCGTGTTCAAATCCTTGGGGTGCAAAGTCCGGAAGCAGAGTAGGACTGACTCTCCTCCCTGCTTTCAGAACACAGATGTGTGCTTATTTCACCGAAATTCCAAACTCTGTAGGCCACATTCCAGGAATTCATGAATGGCTGCAATTGTGAACTGTCAACTGCCACCAAAAGACTGTTGAAAACCTGATTGTAAGAATCCTCTAGTGGCAGATATCTTTATATCTTGTTAATAGTTTTGTTTGTGTAGTTTGCTAATGACTGCTGATAAAAGAGTATAAATTGTGAGTGTTAAGTGGTGTGTCCTGGTATGTGCTATAAACACAGATTTTGTTTGTATAGTTGTATGTATAGATACATGTATGAGATATACATATAATTTTTTAAATGAATTTTTTCTTGACATTTAAGAGAATTACGTAAATGTGTATTGGGAGGCAAAACTGTCACTCTTATCTGTGTTTTAAAAACCTGTAAGTAACTTCCCAGAGCTCTGAAAAAACTTAACTGCATTTAATCTTTAAAAGTGAAAGCTCCTTACTTGAATCTGTATTTCTTTGGGAGCTTATGGTTCCTTATTGATATTGAATTTTGCCTTGTGGCTTTATAGTTGATGTTTAAATCACATACTAGATACCATCTTATGCCTAAGTACTCTTACTAAGGATTTTGTAATCAAAGTTTGATTGACATCATATGAGTGACATTGTTTTTAGTATAAAAACTGATATTGATACATTCTTCAGAGTGCCTCACTGGTATGCTTTAGTCATAAAACCTGGCTCTAAGTCAAGGAAATTATCATACATTTCCAGAAAGGCCAATGATCAAAAAGTGCCTGAAATTCTTAAAACCAGGAATTGTATCAGCAGGCATATGGCCTTTTTTATTCACAGTGACACAGTTGTTTAAAAGTTTCTGTGAACTAAATTGTATGGACTGAACATTGGTTAACTTTTTTAGAACATATAAGGGCTTTTATGTGTGTGGATAAGATACATTGCCAAGTAACTAATTTATTAACAGTCTTTTTCTTGGAAGGGATGGAGGGTATTTTGAATTATAGTGAGAAGTTTTTCTTTTTTTTTTTTCAGTACTGGTAGTGGGGTATATGTTTTCTCCCTTATGAGAATAAATGTAAGACCAGTCTGTTCTTTGGGAATTTTGATAGCACTAATTTGGAAATAACAAAACATGATACTAGATTTATGATCTATGCTATGCTATGCTCTGCTAAGTCGCTTCAGTCATGTCCAACTCTGTGCGACCCCAGAGACGGCAGCCCACCAGTCTCCTCTGTCCCTGGGATTCTCCAGGCAAGAATACTGGAGTGGGTTGCCACTTCCTTCTCCAATGCATGAAAGTGAAAAGTGAAAGTGAAGTCTCTCAGTTGTGCCTGACTCTTAGTGACCCCAATGGACTGCAGCCCACCAGGCTACTCCATCCATGGGATTTTCCAGGCAAGAGTACTGGAGTGGGTTGCCACTTCCTTCTCCAATGCATGAAAGTGAAAAGTGAAAGTGAAGTCGCTCAGTCGTACCTGACTTTTAGTGACCCCAACGGACTGCAGCCCACCAGGCTCCTCCATCCATGGGATTTTCCAGGCAAGAGTACTGGAGTGGGGTGCCATTGCCTTCTCTGGATTTATGAACTGGTACTTGGTAATTAAGTCGGTAAAGAATCTACCTGCAGTACAGGAGACCCAGGTTCAATCCCTGGGTTGGGAAGATCCCCTGGAGAAGGAAATGGCAACCCACTCCAGTATCCTTGCCTGGAAAATCTCATGGACAGAGGAGCCTGGTGGGCTGCAGTCCATGGGGTGGCACAGAGTCATGCGCGACTGAGCAACTACCACACTGACACACAATGAAATCGACTGGCGTCATTTCTGGAGGGCTCTGAAGAGCTCTGGTACACAGTCCTGTATGTCTCAGTGCAGAGAATTCAGCTAGAGCAAAGTGGTAGTTAAGAGGTGATTTATTAGAATAGAACGTGCCCTGAGAATTTACTGGCTACAGTTTCACAATCAGAGGAAAAGTGGGGAGAGGGAGGAGACCTTCTTTGTCTTTCTTGAGTAGGCATCATGCTCCCATCATCAGCTCTTCCTCCAAGTTGAGCAGGGGAGTTTTCTTGTTCCTACCTGGTCAAGCAAGGTTCACAAATCACTGTTCTTTATGTGTGCAGAGAGCGTGTCCTAGGGATTGCTAGCTTATTGAGCTCACCAGGCAGGATGCTGGTCTCACGTCACCGCTGTTTTATTGTTTGGGGCACACCTCGTGCTTCTGTCACATGGCTTTGTGGTTAAGCAAGACTGCTTCCTCCAGTGACCATTAACTTACAGGGGTCTCCCACATTTTTCTACTTACGATCCCTTAGTGGGCTGAAATATTTCTTCTTTTTTTAATTCTAAGAATTTTATTATAGAAACAAAAAAAGGAGTATAATTAAGTATGAAACAAATAATTTCATTCTGTTTTTTGGTTTGTTTTTCTTTTTTAAAAAAATCTATTTATTTTAATTGGAGGCTACTTACAATATTGTAGTGGTTTTTGCCATACACTCACATGAATCAACCATGGATTCTTGATCAAAGTACATTTAATGTTACAAATAAACTAATTTATAACCCAACTTTTTAACAGGATTTATTTTTCCTGAAATTAACGTTTATTCTTTTGTGAAGATGTATCCTTAGTTACAGGAAGAACACAATCTAAATATACATTGTTGTAGATGCCATTCAAAAGTCAACATACATACAATCATCTAATCAGTTGTATTTCATGGTTAATAAACACACACAAATGCTAAACACTGCGAAATTATTAGAGAAATGCAAATCAAAACTACAATGAGGTATCACCTCACACTGCTCAGAATGGCCCTCATCAAAAAAATCTACAAACAATAAATTCTGGAGAGGATGTGGAGAAAAGGGAAATTTCTTGCACTGCTGGCAGGAATGTAAATTGATACAACCACTATGGAGAACAGTATGGAGATTTCTTTAAAAAACTAGAAGTAAAACTACCACATGACCCAAAAATCCCACTACTAAGCATCTACCCTGAGAAAACCACAAAGCGAAAAGACAGATACCGCCAATGTTCATTGTAGCACTATTTACATTAGCCAGGACATGGAAGCAACCTAGATGTCATCAACAGACGAATGGATAAAGAAGTTGTGATACATATATACAATGAACACAGCCATAAAAGGAACAAACGTGAGTTAGTTCTAGTGAGATAGATGAACCTAGAGCCTGTTATACAGAGTGAAGTAAGCCGGAAAGAGAAAAACAAATATAGTATATTAATGTATATATAGGGGATCTAGAAAGATGGTACTGATGAACTGATGAAGCTCTCTGTAGTGTGGTAGTTGAGGTGCAGACATAGAGAACAGATCTATGCCCACAGCGTGGGAAGGAGAGGGTGGGGCAGATTGAGAGCAGCAGTCAAACATATACATTACCACACATAAAACAGATAGCCAGTGGGAATGTGCTGTATGATGTCAGGCGCTCAACCCAATGCTCTGTGACAACCTAGAAGGGTGGGATGGAACGGGAGGCAGAAGGACGATTTAAGAAGGAGGTGGTGGTTTAGTCGCTCAGTCGTGTCCGACTCTTTGCGACCCCATGGACTGTTGTCTCCCAGGCTCCTCTGTCCATAAGGCTTTCCAGGCATGCTGGAGAGGGATGCCATTTTCTCCTCCAGGGATGACCTATTTAATCGCCTATCTTGTCCCTGTATTCCATCCCTATCACTAATGAGCCATCGGTGGAGACCATGGAAACATCCTGCTCTCCAACCACTTCCTCTCCAGATTTAACCTCTACTGGGGCCTCTATGACCAACCTAGACAGCATGTTTAAAAGCAGAGACATTACTTGGCCAACAAAGGTCCATCTAGTCAAGGCTATGGTTTTTCCTGTGGTCATATATGGATGTGAGAGTTGGACTGTGAAGAAGGCTGAGTGCTGAAGAACTGATGCTTTTGAACTGTGGTGTTGGAGAAGACTCTTGAGAGTCCCTTGGACTGCAAGGAGATCCAACCAGTCCATTCTGAAGGAGATTAGCCCTGGGATTTCTTTGGAGGGAATGATGTTAAAGCTGAAACTCCAGTACTTTGGCCACCTCATGTAAAGAGCTGACTCATCGGAAAAGACTCGGATGCTGGGAGGAATTAGGGGCAGGAGGAGAAGGGGATGATGGAGGATGAGATGGCTGGATGGCATCACGGACTCGATGGACGTGAGTCTGAGTGAACTCCGGGAGATGGTGATGGACAGGGAGGCCTGGCGTGCTGCGATTCATGGGGTCGCAAAGAGTCGGACACGACTGAGTGACTGAACTGAACTGGGGCTTCTTGCTCAACCGGGTCCATACCATGATGGCTACAAACTTTCAACTCCTCCAATCCTTTTGGGGTGTTACTTCTTATATCTTCATGGCAGTGGGGGGTTGGGGTGGGGGGGATGGGGAACACGACTCATTATAACAAAAAAATGTGGCAAACTGCCAGGGACACACAGGACAAGGAGGAAAATATTTGGTCAATACTTCAAAGATAGAGGCATACCCATTTAGGAAGTAACCAAATTTAAAAGGCAAACTCGGGGAATTCCCTGCCAGTCCAGTGGTTAGGACTACATGTTTTCATTGCTGAGGGCATGGGTTTGATACCTGTCTCTTATACACATCTAGATGTGTATAAGAGACAGTCTATCAACAGTCACATGCACAACTGGGTATTGTTTTTGCTTTGGCTCCATCCCTTCATTCTTTCTGGAGTTATTTCTCCACTGATCTCCAGNATGGTGATGGACAGGGAGGCCTGGCGTGCTGCGATTCATGGGGTCGCAAAGAGTCGGACACGACTGAGTGACTGAACTGAACTGGGGCTTCTTGCTCAACCGGGTCCATACCATGATGGCTACAAACTTTCAACTCCTCCAATCCTTTTGGGGTGTTACTTCTTATATCTTCATGGCAGTGGGGGGTTGGGGTGGGGGGGATGGGGAACACGACTCATTATAACAAAAAAATGTGGCAAACTGCCAGGGACACACAGGACAAGGAGGAAAATATTTGGTCAATACTTCAAAGATAGAGGCATACCCATTTAGGAAGTAACCAAATTTAAAAGGCAAACTCGGGGAATTCCCTGCCAGTCCAGTGGTTAGGACTACATGTTTTCATTGCTGAGGGCATGGGTTTGATACCTGGCAGGGCCACTAAGATCCCACAAGCCATGCAGTGTGGCAAAAAAAAAATTATACAAATTAACTAAATTAAATAAGGCAAATGGTTAGGATGTTCTTCCTTGTGATGAGAGCTTTTAAGATGTACTCTCTCACCATCTTTCAAGTATATAACATAGTATTAATTATAGTCACTTTGCTGTACATTTCAACCACAGGAATATTTTATAGCTGAAAGTTTCTACTTCTAACCCTCTTCACCCACTTTGTTCCCAGCTCCAACCACCACCTGTGCCAATTTGGTTTCTTAGATTCCACAGATAAGTAAGATCCTTTTTAACTGGGTTAAACTTCTAAAATTTTAGTGAAGTCCAATTTATCTATTTTTTTTCTGACAAGTTTCTTGCCTTTGGCACTTAATCTAAAATGTTACCTCCAAACCCAGTCATCTAGATTTTCTTTTATTTTCTAGGAGTTTTACAGTTTTATATTTTACATTTAACTCTGCGATGCACTTTCAATTTTTGTGAAGAGTGTACGATCTGCATCTAAATTCATTATTTTGCTTATGGCTAAATGTACAGTTATTCCAACACCATTTGTTCAAAAGACTATTGTTTGCTCATTGAATTCCCTGAGTGCTTTTGCCAGAAAGTTGGTTATATTCTCATGACTCTTTCTGTGCTCTCTGCTCTGTTCCATTGAATACCTGTCTAGTCTTTCCTTAATACCACAGTGTTTTGATCACTGTAGCTTTATGATGACTTGAAGCATTAAAGTTAGGGGAAATGGCAACCCACTCCAGTGTTCTTGCCTGGAGAATCCCAGGGACGGGGGAGCCTGGTGGGCTGCTGTCTATGGGGTCGCACAGAGTCGGACACGACTGAAGTGACTTGGCGGCAGCAGCAGCAATATAAGTAATTTGTTTCAAAGTCCAGTTTTTCCTTGCTAACAAATGGGACAGTGGATAGTGGAGAAACCTATGTTCTGCCAGGAGGTGCCTGCACTGCCCACAAAGTAGGGTGGTGTCACCTGAAAGAAGACCCTGATTAGTTGTGTCTACTGCAAACTCAAGGGCGGTGATTAAAACATCTTTTAACAGTATCATTGCTCCAAATTCATCGCACCCACCCACCCTTGCCCCCTGTATATGTGTTTTTAAGTGACCTTACTTGGGGTGGGGATCAAAGTTGCCAGATTGAATGGATCTCTCCTTCTCTGGCCCCCTTTTTATTTGAAAACATGTTGCAGGGAAAGGACAGACTCTGGAGCCCTCCTTCCACAAGTTGTACTTAGACACTCAGGGCATGGGCTGAAAGTCAAGTACAAATATAGTATCTGTGCTGTATTCAGAAGCGCTCCTGCCTTTTTATAACTAAAGTTGTTTGCTTGCTCTTGTTTTTGCTTTTTTTTTTTTTTTAACTACACCCAGAGTAAACCAGCTCTGCCCAGGAAGTGTCCTTAGTTTTTCATGCCAGTGGACTTCTAGCAAAACACAAGCCTTTGGTTGGCCCCTCATGTTTGAATCTCAGAAGATCCAACTGAGGTCAGAGAGGAAGAGGTCATCCATTCCCCCTCCCCCTACCCAATGAAACTACACCCACAGACTCCTGGACTCAGGGGACAAATGGATCACCCACAACACATAAACTTCCCAGACAGATTGCCAGCTGCTTACAAGTCTCAATGGAGGGGCTTCAGAGGAACATCAGGTCTCTACTCAGAACTCCCTTCCTCCATTCTCTTGCCTGGCATTTGGTTTGCATGAAAACCAAAGAAAAGTCTACAAAGCTTAAGGCTCAGTAAGCCAGTAAAGCTACCCACATGGTTAAAAAAAAAAAAAAAAAGAGTATTGCTGATTAAATTGATACAATGAGAACAAAGCAAGGTCTTATATACATTATATTCAGTTCAGTTCAGTCACTCAGTCGTGTCCGACTCTTTGCGACCCCATGAACCGCAGCACGCCAGGCCTCCCTGTCCATCACCAACTCCCGGAGTTCACCCAAACCCATGTCCATTGTGTCGGTGATGCCATCCAACCATCTCATCCTCTGTCATCCCCTTCTCCTCCTGCCCTGAATCTTTCCCAGCATCAGGGTCTTTTCAAATGAGCCAGCTCTCCGCATCAGGTGGCCAAAGTATTGGAGTTTCAGCTTCAACATCAGTCCCTCCAATGAACACCCAGGACTGATCTCCTTTAAACGCTCAATAGTAAAGCATTTGCCTGCAATGCAGGAGACCTGGGTTCAATCCCAGGGTTGGAAAGATCCCCTGGAGAAGGAAATGGCACTCCACTCCAGTACTCTTGCCTGCAAAATCCCATGGACCGAGGAGCCTAGTAGGCTACAGTCCATGGGGTTGCAGATCGGACGGACACAACTGAGCAACTTCACTGTCACTGTCAAGGGAGGAACAATCCACCAGATGGCGGTAGCTCCCCTCTCTCCCAATTGCCGAGGCCCCACTGGCTTGGAGGAGCCTCATCTGCCCACGTGCGGTGAGCTCGCTGCCGGCCCTTCCTGGTCCGAAGGGTGAGGGCGATTCGTGCTCCCAGGACAGACTGGCCTGTGTGTCTCTTTTAGGGGGGCAACGCCGTGTGGGCGGAGCCCCGTGTAGCGAGGCAGGAGGCACCGGGCTGGAAGGTAGGGTCCCAGCACCCCACCACTCCCAGGAGTTCAGGGTCTGAAGCCCACACAGGAGGTGGTGGAGTTTCCTTCCCAGCAGAGGTCAGGATGTGGTGCATAAATAAGGCAGAGTGTAGCAGGGCCCGCTGTGACCAACGCCTGCCCAGCGGACTGGGTACACCCTCAGCTCCCTCCCACGTCCTTATGCGGGAACTGAGTGTGTAGTCTGGAAGGCCTGAGTGACAGGCAGGATCACACAAAAACCCAGGCTCTCTTCACACAAGCCCGTGTTCCTTCCACAACCCTGAAATCCTGCTCTTCTGCCCCACGGAGCCCGGAGACTGGATCCCGAAGATGGGGTGGGGGTCCCTCCATCTCACGTGTCCCCTCAGGCCGTGGCCTTCCCCAGAGCACATGTCCAGAGGGGGGGTGGCCTTGCACTCCTTCCTCCAGGCCAGGCCTGTGACCACAGGGCTGAGCGCAGGGCCTGCTGGGCAGAGAGAAGGAGGCGCCAGGTGGCTGTGGGAGCGTCCAGGTAGGTGTCTGACCCTGATGCCCGCCTTCCAGTGGTGTGATCCAAACAGAGGAGACAGGTTCTCAGAAAGGACTAAAGGGTTTGGATTAACTCAGTTGCTGGAGAACGTGGGCATCTGTGTTTCCTTCGTTTACAGAGACTGGTGTCAGAGCTCCAGTGGCAAGCTCCCCGGGTTACTAGGGACTGAATGAATTCACTTTTCACGTTGTTCATGGCCTGCATGATGGGGCCGGAGGATGGCTCTGAAGAGACCCAGTCGGCTGAGACAGGGATGTTGGGCCAGCGGGGGCGGTCAGTCTGTTCCTGGTTCACACTGTGCATTACGTTATCAAATGACGTATCATAATGGATCAAGCTGGAAAAAACATTCTTTCCAGGCCACTGAACACTTTATAGGATTATTCAGTCCAGAGGAGCTCCTGTCTGTCCAGCTTTTCTGGGCAGGAGGGTCCAGGTCAGAGCTGAGATGCAGCTGGAGCCTGACCCTGCGTGGCCTGCAGTCACACCAGAGCTGGCCCACGGCTGCCTCTTCCTAGCAAGACCGCTAGGTCTCGGAATAGCAGGCACTGAGCCAATGAGCACTTGTCTTCTTTGTAATTAAACTGGAGGGGCAGTTGAAGGGCTTGCTGAAGGTTGGCTTTTCTATAGGAGGAGAGCTTGACTCCTGGGAACCCAGACAAACCCTTCCCAAATGAGGCTTCTTCTGGGTCCAACCTGCCCAGGACATCATGATGCCTGGGGGTGGCAGTGCCTAGGACTGAAGTGACCCCCAGGAATCTGGGCACCTGCTCCTCGGAGCCATGGGGCCCTGTCTCTGCTCCCCCTCTCCACCCCGCTGCCCCATCCAGGAGCATGGCCCAGCGCTCAGGGAAGGCTGTCTGGCCCCAGGTACACTGCTGTGGCCACACCTGTGAGGAGTCCTGGCAAGGGAACCAACCGGCCTCCGCTTAGGGAGGATCAGAACCCATTTCCTCCCTTCCGAGAAATGGAACATGTTAGGGGGGGATTAACAAAACTCGCTCACGGGGGGGATGGCGATCAGAATTGAGGCCAAGGGGCTGAAACACCTTCAGTGAGTGAGCCCTTACTCTGGGCCCAGCACTGGCGCAGAGGTGGGGGGCAGGGGTGTACGGCCCCGCTGGGCCCTTGCTGAAGCACAGGTAAGAAAGTGTGGAGTGCTAGTCTGTGATCACGTCGGGGGATGAAGATGTGTCAGTGCACAGATCCGAATCGCGGCCACACAGAGACATGACGATGGGCTAGCGGGACGGTGCAGGCGGAGGGCACGGCAAGGGTGAGGGTCTCTAGGGGGAGGGAACGGACCCTGCCTCCTGCAGCTCAGACAGAAGCCCCCGGGCTAGAGCCACGTGATCGTGATGGAGGGGCCCAAGTTTGGAGAGAAAAGGCTGGGCTGTACTTGGGTCGGCTCTGCAAGTCTGGAGTCTTCTGAGCATGGACGTGACCACCTGATTTCCCCAGACGACCGTCTGTCTTCCCGGGGATTAAATTTTTGTTTAGCTGTTCTCGGTTGTGCTGGGTCATGGTTGCTGCTCGAGCTTTTCTCTAGCTGCAGTGAGCAGGGCTGCTCTGCGCTGTGGTACACCAGCTTCTCATTGCGGGGGCTTCTCTTGATGCGGAGCACAGGCTCTCGGCACACAGGCTTTAGAAGCTGCAGATCCCAGAATCTGGACCACGGGCTCAGTTGTGGCACACAGGCTTGGCTGCTGGACCAGGGGTCAAACCCATGTCTTCTGCATCGGCAGACAGATTCTTTATCACTGAGCCGCAGGGAAGCTCAATGTTTCAATGTGATAATTCTTATGTCTTTAGTCAGGGGGAGCCTCCTCAGTGAATGTTTTTGACATGGACCTGGTGACCCATGGTGGCTTTCTTGCCTTCTGGTGGACACAGTGTTTTAGATTGTTCATTTCCTGACTCAGACATAAAATCTTCCATTTCTTCCAAAAGCCACAGATGGTTTTAATGAGAAATCTGCTCGCTTGGGGGTGACTACTTATTGGGTTTGGGCACTGTTTTCGGTCCTTTTCTGTACAAAGCTCATCATTTTGTATTTTGAATTTAGGAATACAGTATTTTTACTTAAGCTCATCCATCGTATAAACATCTCCTTTCACTCAAACAATTGATTCTCAATGATATCAGAGTATTGACTCATTCAATCTGAGCACAACGTAAAAACATTAGTCTCAGGAAAACAGTGCCCATGCCCATACTCCCAGGACTGGTGGCTTCCTCCTGTTGGTGCTGTGATAGTTGTGCCATTATGGGAACATTTCAATATGCAGGAAGGCCCGCATTTTCCTGGCACACAGATATTGTAGGCAGGGATTTGATAATGCTTGTGTAGATTTCCCTTGTGATTGTCCACGGTTGCTTATGTAAACAGTAAGACAAATGAAGACTTCTCTTGAATCTAGGAAGCAGCAGTGGGCAGGCGTGGCACTTGAACTTCATAGCCCTCGTGCCTCCTCTTTTGCTGCTTTCACAAAGCGATGAACAGTCTGGCCCAGGACGTTAAGAAATCAACCCCTCTACTCTTCTCCCCGTGCCCCTACTGTGTGATCTGCTCGATTTGGTTGGACTCAGGCATTTCTCCTGAGAGAAGGAATTTGGGTGCTGGGGGAGCTCTGTTAGTTTTGAGTTTATAGGGTTCAGATTGTTCCAGAACTGTGCAATCGTTGGGTATTGGGTAGATATTAAGATGGGCACAATAAAGGACAGAAACGATATGGACCTAACAGAAACAGAAGATATTAAGAAGGGTGGCAAGAATACACGGAACTATACAGAAAACATCTTAATGACCCAGATAACCATGATGGTATGATCACTCACCTAGAGCCAGACAGAGGTGATGGAATTCCAGCTGAGCTATTTCAGATCCTTAAAGATGATGCTGTGAAAGTGCTGCACTCAATATGCCAGCAAAATTGGAAAACTCAGCAGTGGCCGCAGGACTGGAAAAGGTCAGTTTTCATTCCAATCCCAAAGAAAGGCAATGCCAAAGAATGTTCAAATTCTACTGCACAATTGCACTCATCTCACATGCTAGTAAAGTAATGCTCAAAATTCTCAAGCGAGGCTTCAACAGTCCATGAACTGAGAACTTCCAGATGTTCATATTGGATTTAGAAAAGAAGAGAAACCAGAGATCAAATTGCCAACACCCACTGAATCATAGAAAAAGCAAGAGAATTCCAGAAAAAATCTACTTCTGCTTCATTGACTACGCCAAAGCTTTTGACTGTGTGGATCACCACAAACTGTGGAAAATACTTAAAGAGATGGAAATGAATACCAGACCACCTGACCTACCTCCTGAGAAATCTGTATGCAGGTCAAGAAGCAACAGTTAGAACTGGACAGGGAACATCATACTGGTTCCAAATTGGGAAAGAAGTATGTCAAAGCTGTATATTGTCACCTTGCTTATTTAACTTATATACAGAGTACATCATGTGAAATACCAGACTGGTAGAAGCACAAGCTGGATCAAGATTGCCCAGAGAAATATCAATAATCTCAGATATGCAGATGACACACCACTCTTATGGTAGAAAGCAAAGAGGAACTAAAGAGCCTCTTGATGAAAGTGAAAGAGGAGAGTGAAAAAGCTGGCTTAAAACTCAGTGTGGTATGCCAAAACCAATACAGTACTGTAAAGTAAAATAAAGTAAAAAAATAAAGTTAAAAAAAAAAAACTCAGTGTGAAAAAAACGAAGGTCATGGCATCTGGTCCCATCACTTCATGGCAAATAGATGGGGAACAATGGAAACAGTGACAAACTTTATTTTCTTGGTCTCCAAAATCACTGCAGATGGTGACTGTAGACATGAAATTAAAAGGAACTTGCTCCTTAGA
The DNA here is from genome assembly GCA_006410675.1 of Oreotragus oreotragus. Taxonomy (NCBI): domain Eukaryota; kingdom Metazoa; phylum Chordata; class Mammalia; order Artiodactyla; family Bovidae; genus Oreotragus; species Oreotragus oreotragus. Next base: position 15,903 of record SJYX01013883.1, on the reverse strand, counting down.
AAAGCTATGACCATGGATATTATGGAAGCATGGAAGCAAGCGAAGGCGGCACCCTGCTCTTTCCGGGAAGACAGGGGGTTGTCTGCAGGACTCAGAGGTGAGAGGGGTCTGCAGTAAGAGGAACTAAAGAGCCTCTTGATGAAAGTGAAAGAGGAGAGTGAAAAAGCTGGCTTAAAACTCAGTGTGGTATGCCAAAACCAATACAGTACTGTAAAGTAAAATAAAGTAAAAAAATAAAGTTAAAAAAAAAAAACTCAGTGTGAAAAAAACGAAGGTCATGGCATCTGGTCCCATCACTTCATGGCAAATAGATGGGGAACAATGGAAACAGTGACAAACTTTATTTTCTTGGTCTCCAAAATCACTGCAGATGGTGACTGTAGACATGAAATTAAAAGGAACTTGCTCCTTAGAAAAGCTATGACCATGGATATTATGGAAGCATGGAAGCAAGCGAAGGCGGCACCCTGCTCTTTCCGGGAAGACAGGGGGTTGTCTGCAGGACTCAGAGGTGAGAGGGGTCTGCAGTGGGGGTGGGGGTGGGGGGAGAGCAGTATCAGGATGGGCTCTGGGGACTTCAGTTCCTGAGGACAGTCTATGGTGGGGACGGGCCGGGCTCAGGCTCTGTAGGGTCTGAACTTAGGCAGGTCAGAGAGCCTCTTCACAAAGAATTCAAATTGATGGACAAGGTGTGGGCGCCTCAGAAATCAGTTCCATGGGACAACATTCCTGCAGAAGCCTGACAAGGGGAAGCTGGCACTGCTGTGACTGAATGACCATTGGATCTGGAGTGTTTATTGGGTTTGTTTCAATATAAAACTTCCTTCCTCCACAGTGTGGTCAGCGTGCTTATAAACCAGGCAGAGGAGCACTGGTAACTATTTATTGGGAGAAGCTCAGCCAAGGGAAGAGTGATGCCCTGAAGCCACTCTGGCCTCCCCCTGGGGATGTGGACACACAGGGACAGGAGGATTAAAGAGGATGGACACCAAGGTCTGGATGGTTCAAGTGCCAGCAGGGGAAGGGGGCCCCAGCACCACAGTGCCCCCCCCCCCCAGACCGTTTGCCTGATGCTGGGGCCAGTGGTAGGCGGGCTCCCCTTTGGGCTTGCCCACCATTTCCTGGGGCCTGTTTGCTTTCCTGAGACAAGTGCAAGTAGGTTCTCACCTGCAGAGTTCTGACCCCTCCTTGGTCATGGGTCTTCCAGGTCCAGGGGAGCTGATACCCTCAAAAGGGGGTGGCCGACCCTAGGTCTTGGCAGTGCAGGACCAGGGTTCCAATTTCTTCTGGCAATGATGCCAACCCTCAGCTGTTCAGAGATCCTGGGGCTCTGCCATCACTGCCTGGAACATCACTGCCAAGACCACGCTGCCCTTACCTCTGCCTAGACGGTGCAAAGGCCCAGCCCTCAAAACACACCTGCCTGGGCACAGTCAGCCGAGGCCTTGGCACAGAGGCTGGGGAGCAGCTGGCTGGGGTATGAGTGAACAGAGCCTGAGGTGGTCACTGGTTCTCACATGCTGCTGAAATGTACACGGAGGTCAGACAGGCACTGTCACAAGAAATCGGTCTCACTTCTTGGAACGAGAGATGGGGGCATGAATCAAGAGCAGCTAGACTGAGCCATGGTGACAAACCAGGGGGAAGTCTCAGTGATGGGCAGGAGGAATGACTCTCCTCGCCTCCCCACGGGCTCATCTTGTTTGGGCTGCAGGGCTCCGGATCCTGGGGGTCTCAGGGTCTGCAGGGTTGGACACACCCGGGTAGGAGTTCGGATCCACCAGCTGCCCACAGAACAGCGGGGTTTCGGGTCTCCAGGGGAGCCTGTCCCAGAGGACAAGGCACATTTTGGTTTTTGAAGAGCCACCCAAGTGTGAGAGTCTCTGTCATTTTATTTGCCAGTTTGCTGAGCTTTCAAGATGACATGTTCCCCGGCGACTTTTCACATCTGCTAATGAATTCAATAAAGCACTTACTGGTGACTTTGTCTGGCCTAATGGTGGTAATAACTTTACATGATTAAACTTAATCAAATGCCGTGTCATTAATGAAGCTGTGTGTTTTCTGCTGACAAAATTCATAAATGAGATGTCACAGCCCATATGTTCACTTCAAGTGACTCTGCAGGGCCTTCTGCATGTCCACAAAGGTACACAATCAGGAAAATTCCTCGCTCAGCAGCTTCCAGTCAGTCACCACACTGGAGTCTGGAAGGCGGAGCTGTGGCGAGACCGTCAGCCCTGGAGCTCTGCTGCTGAAGGTAAGGAGGGCAGACAGCTGACTCTCCCCACACCATGCCCTCTGGACCCTGCAGCTCTTTCTGAGTCCCCCGCTCAGTGCTCATGGTCATGCTCTAGAGCACCATTTAAGGTAGTGGAGTCAAAGACACATGTTTGATCAATACAACCAAGCAAGAAGCTACACTGGTGATTAGTGGGGAGCGGGGAGGTTTCATCACATGCCGAGGCTGCTGGAAAAGAAGGGGATTTTCAGTGTGCAACAGAATGGATGAGTCTGGAGGACACACACTCAGGGACACAAGCCGTCCCAGAACAGACACATGACGGCACTCACACGTTCCAAGGACCAGGGCCTGGCATTTATTTGTCAGGGGCGGGGGAGACCAGGGGAGGGAGGGGAGCGCCACGTATAGAGCATATGATATATGTTGTGTGGGAGCCGCCGCAGGCTGGGAGATAGCCCTCCAACTGCCTGGTAATCCGGCCCCTCCTCTGGTCCTGGTGTCTGAGCCTCTTCCTGCCTTTGATACTTTTCCTTTTAGACCCCAGGGGGCTTTCTCTAACCTTGAAGTTTGAGTTACTTAATCGAGGTGTTTTATATCCATCCTCTTGTATCGTCTTTTATTCCTGGAACATGCGACCAACAGATAAAAAGTTTTCATTTCTTAAGAGATATGTTTATGCACTCACATCTTGAATTTCCCCCTTTATTTCTTCTGTTTTTATCTTTAAGAGCACCAGTTATACACAGGTTATTTCCCATGGCTTCCACCCTCGGCCTCCGAATCTCTTAATGGCTTTGCAGACGCACACCTGGCGTCCTGAGTGACTCCAGGTTTACTCCCCAGGCCCAGGACAGAGCTCTCCCTGAGTCCTTACACCTCTTCCTTCTTCTCTTTGCCTAAGAGAGCTTGTCCGGGCTCTCATTTTGTTCACTGATATTGTTATTTCTTATGTCTTTGCTCTCTTGCAATTTTGAAAAAAATTTAAAGATACAGGAAAAGTACAGAGAATTTTTACAAAACACACTGTGTTCCCATAACCCAAATTTAGCAAAATTTATTTTGTCATATTTGTTTCTAATCCCTTTTAAAAAAACATAACAGATACAGCTTAGGAATCCTTTACAAACAACACACAGGCCTGTTCTCACTGACCCACTGGTAAACAGTTTGGTGGTTTGTATTACTATATTACTTTAAAAACATTTACATATGTACATAGTCATAATAGTACATAGCCATCATGGTCAACAAGAGAGTCCGAAATGCAGTACTTGGATGCAATCTCAAAAATGACAGAATGATCTCTCTTTGTTTCCAAGGCAAACCATTCAATGTCATAGTAATCCAAGTCTATGCCCCGACCAGTAATGCTGAAGAAGCTAAAGCTGAATGGTTCTATGAAGACCTTTAAGACCTTTTAGAACTAACACCCCCAAAAGATGTCCTTTTCATTATAGGGGACTGGAATGCAAAAGTAGGAAGTCAAGAAACACCTGGAGTAACAGGCAAATTTGGCCTTGGA
>SJYX01013880.1:126260-146421 GCA_006410675.1 Oreotragus oreotragus | reverse complement strand
AAGATCTTCACGACCAAGATAATCACAATGGTGTGATCACTCACCTAGAGCCAGACATCCTGGAATGTGAAGTCAAGTGGGCCTTAGAAAACATCACTATGAACAAAGCTAGTGGAGATGATGGAATTCCAGTTGAGCTATTTCAAATCCTAAAAGATGATGCTGTGAAAGTGCTGCACCCATTATACAATGAGACCAGGTATTAACTCTGAACTGAAGAGTCTATCTTCTTTCTTGTTTCTGTTCCTCCATCTTGTCCTGCAGCCCTAGATCAGTGTGCACTCCTGGCTGTCACATTGTTTCTCTTTTAGGGTCCAGAAAACATTTTGTTTCAGTGGAGAAAGTTTAGAGTCTAGGTGACTGACCTATATCAGCATCCTTATGCTCTTGTGTGAACTCCTCCCTTTGGGTCATCAGGCACTTGAGGGTGGGGATTGGGTGTAATTCACCACCTAATTCCTTGTGTCATGCACAGTGTCTGGTTCAAGAAAATGTTGCAAAATCAACTTGAACCCAGCAGAGACAGATACCTGAGTTCAGTTATGTTTGACAGGTCCAATAAGTCCTCCTTATCTGCTAATTCATGATTTTATTATGTAGATTTTATGACAATATAAGCATTTATTATTATTATTATTCAGGTCTTATAGGGCCAACAGATGAAGAGATTATAGTCATTGAAAAGATAGCTTCCTACTCAAAGTTCCCAGAAGTAGGAGGCACACTGTACGAGCAGTGCCACACAGGGCAACACCAGGGTTGGCCTGGAGGCAGAGGGAGGGAGGAGAAAATATGAGAAGAAGCTGTCATTGTGGTTCCTGCAGGAAAGAATGAGTGAGGAAATGTGGGTAGTTTTAGGATTGACTAGTTATAACAATTCCAAGAGCCTCTGGGGGCTGTTGTGGCTGTCTCTAGTTGTCTGGTACCTTGGTACCTGGCTTTGGGTGATAAGGTGAGCAAGTAGATAACATCCTAGAGTGAGAGCTCAATAAACGAGGTCTTTAGGGTGGATGTGGAGCCTGGATCTGCTGCTTTGCATATGTAAGTCACGGATTAGTTGTTTGCTGTGTCTAGGAAACAATTAGAGATAAGAGAGACAGTCTCCTCAGGGTCAATAAGACTCCAGATGCCCAAACATCAAAATCAAAAGACAGCTGAATACATTCATCTATTTGCTCAACAAGCATTTCCTGAATGACTGCTACCACCAAGCCATTTTGTTGGAGACTCATTGTTGAATAAGTCACAAGCCCTCCCCTTGTGGTGTTCACGGTCATGTGAGAAGCACTGGGGAGATAGTCACTGTACAGAATGATGGAGCTGTGACAGGGAACATAATAGGGTTGCCTAATGTGGATTAGGGGGTAAGAGTAGGGAAGGTTCCTGGGGGAACTGAAATGAATATAAAATCTTAAAATATTAAGATTTTACCAAGTAGGGTGGTGTGGAAGGCAGTAGCATTAGGGTTAGAGGTCACCCAAAAGCCAGCATGCCTTAGTATCTTAAATGTCCCTTAAGGACCAGGTGAATGTCTTCACTGGAACAGTTGCTGGGAGAAGAGACAGTTAGTGAAGGCCCTTTATATGAGAGGCAGCGTTTTCTCCTTATCCAGGTCTGATTGATTTGGAAGGTGTCATGAGAAAGTACATGTCAGGGGATTTCAGCAACAGCTTATATTCATCTAGTGCTTTCTTCAGGCTACATGCTTATTTTCTCTTCTTACACACAACTTTTGACTAAAGAGGGGCACACATATTTATATTTCTGTACTGTATTTCATTGTAATTATATTTTTAAGAAAACACATATACAACTAAGTTGGCTCCTTGATGGAGCTTATGAAACTTTGTTGTTTTCTTCATCTATTTAATTTCAGACTTGCCAGAGTCAATTTCAGACTCTGGACATAAATATATACATCTATGAAGATGAAGAGAAAGAAGGAAGATGGGCCATTAGAGAAGGGAGGGTTAGGAAAAGGAAGTAGGGATTCTTTGATTCCAGAAACTTTCCATGACTTAGCATCTTATTAAGCTGAGAGCGTCTGCTATGCACAAGTGTCTGTTATTGATATGGAGGCTCCTTGCTAAGAGAACAGGAGGGGATAATATTTAAAGAGCATTTTGTGGTTATTAAATCAAATGACATATGCAACATATTTAGCAAAGTGTCTGGCACTTCATAAAAGTGAACGATAAAATGGTAATTGCCATTATTGTCAATATTGTCTTCAATATCTTTTCATATGTGAACACCTACTATGTACAGAGAAATCTATTTGTTCAATTTTGGAGGGGATGAAGAGACACTGTAAAGATGCAATACATTTAAGTCTTTAATCCATTTTTGTGTGTGGTGTTAGGAGCTGTTCTAGTTTCATTTGCTTACATGTAGCTGTCCAGTTTTCCTAGCACCATTTATTGAAGAGGTAGTCTTTTCTCCATTGTATGTTCTTACTTCCTTTGTCAAATGTGCCTATATGTGCTTGGGTTTATCTCTGGGCTTTCTATCTTGTTCCATTGGCCTATATTTCTGTTTCTGTGCTAGTACCATGTTGTCTAGATGAATGAATAAAGAAGATGTGATACATAGATACAATGGAATATTAGCCTTAAAAAGAATGAATTTGAGTTCATTCTAGTGAGACAGATGGACCTAGAACCTGTTACAAAAAGTGAAGCAAGTCAGAGAGAAACAAATATCATATATTAACATATATATATATATTTGGAATCTAGAAAAATGGTATTAATTAACCTATTAATGGGGAAGAAATGGAGATACAGATATAGAGAATGGACTTGTGGACACAGTGGGGGAAGGAAAGAGTGGGTTGAACAGAGAAAGTAACATCAACATATACACACTACCATGTTAAGTAGATAGCTAACATAGGAAGTCCAGTTTTACACTTTGTAGTGACCTAGATGGGTGGGGTGGGGGAGGGGAGGGAGTTTGGGANAGCTCAATAAACGAGGTCTTTAGGGTGGATGTGGAGCCTGGATCTGCTGCTTTGCATATGTAAGTCACGGATTAGTTGTTTGCTGTGTCTAGGAAACAATTAGAGATAAGAGAGACAGTCTCCTCAGGGTCAATAAGACTCCAGATGCCCAAACATCAAAATCAAAAGACAGCTGAATACATTCATCTATTTGCTCAACAAGCATTTCCTGAATGACTGCTACCACCAAGCCATTTTGTTGGAGACTCATTGTTGAATAAGTCACAAGCCCTCCCCTTGTGGTGTTCACGGTCATGTGAGAAGCACTGGGGAGATAGTCACTGTACAGAATGATGGAGCTGTGACAGGGAACATAATAGGGTTGCCTAATGTGGATTAGGGGGTAAGAGTAGGGAAGGTTCCTGGGGGAACTGAAATGAATATAAAATCTTAAAATATTAAGATTTTACCAAGTAGGGTGGTGTGGAAGGCAGTAGCATTAGGGTTAGAGGTCACCCAAAAGCCAGCATGCCTTAGTATCTTAAATGTCCCTTAAGGACCAGGTGAATGTCTTCACTGGAACAGTTGCTGGGAGAAGAGACAGTTAGTGAAGGCCCTTTATATGAGAGGCAGCGTTTTCTCCTTATCCAGGTCTGATTGATTTGGAAGGTGTCATGAGAAGGTACATGTCAGGGGATTTCAGCAACAGCTTATATTCATCTAGTGCTTTCTTCAGGCTACATGCTTATTTTCTCTTCTTGCACACAACTTTTGACTAAAGAGGGGCACACATATTTATATTTCTGTACTGTATTTCATTGTAATTATATTTTTAAGAAAACACATATACAACTAAGTTGGCTCCTTGATGGAGCTTATGAAACTTTGTTGTTTTCTTCATCTATTTAATTTCAGACTTGCCAGAGTCAATTTCAGACTCTGGACATAAATATATACATCTATGAAGATGAAGAGAAAGAAGGAAGATGGGCCATTAGAGAAGGGAGGGTTAGGAAAAGGAAGTAGGGATTCTTTGATTCCAGAAACTTTCCATGACTTAGCATCTTATTAAGCTGAGAGCGTCTGCTATGCACAAGTGTCTGTTATTGATATGGTGGCTCCTTGCTAAGAGAACAGGAGGGGATAATATTTAAAGAGCATTTTGAGGTTATTAAATCAAATGACATATGCAACATATTTAGCAAAGTGTCTGGCACTTCATAAAAGTGAACGATAAAATGGTAATTGCCATTATTGTCAATATTGTCTTCAATATCTTTTCATATGTGAACACCTACTATGTACACAGAAATCTATTTGTTCAATTTTGGAGGGGATGAAGAGACACTGTAAAGATGCAATACATTTAAGTCTTTAATCCATTTTTGTGTGTGGTGTTAGGAGCTGTTCTAGTTTCATTTGCTTACATGTAGCTGTCCAGTTTTCCTAGCACCATTTATTGAAGAGGTAGTCTTTTCTCCATTGTATGTTCTTACTTCCTTTGTCAAAGGTGCCTATATGTGCTTGGGTTTATCTCTGGGCTTTCTATCTTGTTCCATTGGCCTATATTTCTGTTTCTGTGCTAGTACCATGTTGTCTAGATGAATGAATAAAGAAGATGTGATACATAGATACAATGGAATATTAGCCTTAAAAAGAATGAATTTGAGTTCATTCTAGTGAGACAGATGGACCTAGAACCTGTTACAAAAAGTGAAGCAAGTCAGAGAGAAACAAATATCATATATTAACATATATATATATATTTGGAATCTAGAAAAATGGTATTAATTAACCTATTAATGGGGAAGAAATGGAGATACAGATATAGAGAATGGACTTGTGGACACAGTGGGGGAAGGAAAGAGTGGGTTGAACAGAGAAAGTAGCATCAACATATACACACTACCATGTTAAGTAGATAGCTAACACAGGAAGTCCAGTTTTACACTTTGTAGTGACCTAGATGGGTGGGGTGGGGGAGGGGAGGGAGTTTGGGAGTTCATGTACACCCGTGGCGGATTCATGTCAATGTATGCCAAAACCAAAACAGTACTGTAAAGTAAAATAAAGTAAAAATAAAAATTAAAAAAAAAGAGGGAGGGATTTAAGCCTTAGATTTTTGAAAGGCTGTTTAATAATGTTACATAGCATTCAATACCAGGTAAATATAGACAGTGCATTAAAAAACAGAGATATGATTTTGCTGACAAAGATTCATGTAGTCAAAACTATGGTTTTTCCCGTAGTCACGTATGGATGTGTGAGTTGGATTATAAAGAAGCTGAGTGCTGAAGAATTGATGCTTTTGAACTTTGGTGCTGGAGAGACTTATGAGAGCCCCTTGGGCAGCAAGGAGATCAAATGAGTCAGTCCGAAAGGAAATCAACTCTGAATATTCATCGGAAGGACTGATGCTGAAGTGCCAATACTTGACCACCTGATGTGAAGAGCCAACTCACTGGAAAAGACCCTGATGCTGGGAAAGATTGAAGGCATGAGAAGGGAATGACAGAGGGTGAGATGGTTGGATGGTGTCACTGACTCAATGGACATGAGTCTGAGCAAACTCCAGGAGATAGTGAAGGACAGGGAATTGTGGCATGCTGCAGTCCGCTGGGTCACAAAGTCAGACACAACTGAGTGACTGAACAGCAACAAAACCCGAGGAATGTGTACTGAGTGATAGTTTCAGTGCAGAGGAGGACAGCTTACAGATGAGTGGTTAGGGAAGACCTGCTGGGGTTAGTGTATGCCCTGGCTTGCTTCACATACTTTGTAGAAAAAGGTGCAAAGGAAGGTATAGAAAACACAATGTTCTAAAGAGATACATCTGATTTGGTAATGGATATTAATTGGAAATTTTTAAACAAAATAATTTTTCTTTAAGATATATATTAATTTTTTATTTTATTAATTCTTAACACAGTGTCTCTTGTTTAGGGTGCAAGTTTTATATTCTACTTATTTGGTGTCTCAGATAATATCCTAACATTTGATGTTTTTCAGTGCATGCATGCATGCTAAGTCACTCAGTCATTTTCAACTCTTTGCAACCTTACAGACTGTAGCCTGCCAGGCTCCTCTGTCCATGAGCATTCTCTAGGCAAAAATACTGGAGTGGGTTTCCATGCCCTTCTCCATGGGATCTTCTTGACCCAGAGATTGAACCCACATCTTTTGTGTCTCCTGCATCGGCAGGTAGGCTCTTTACCACAAGCACCATCTGGGAAGCCAGTGATTTTCAGCAATATTTAAAAATGGTTCTTTGGCATGTTAAGAAAACAGAGAAATCCTTAGAGTCAATGTGAAGTTCTCTGATGAGATCCAGCATTGATAAGAGGCAATGCCTAAGTGTTTTTGTGAATTTTCTACAATTGGGCACACAACTGAAGATACATTTACCACTTTATAAAAGAGTGTAAGTTGTGTGCTATCTAATAAACTTCTTCTCTAATGGAAAAATTGAGTTTAAGAAAAAGCTATTGAAACATAAAGTTATTTTAGTGGCATCTATCATATCTTTTGGGGTTATGTTGGTTTCATTGTATTATTATAACACCAGGATTGGATTAACTTTGATAATATATTTTCAATTCAGGACAAAAAATTATAGCACAGTTTGCCTTGTACTAGTTATTCAGATAATTGGGATAAGAAGATTTGGGGACTTTATTTTCCTTGAGTAATTAATTGCTTCTGCTGCTGCTGCTGCTGCTACTAAGTCGCTTCAGTCGTGTCTGACTCTGTTCGACCCCACAGACAGCAATCCACCAGGCTCCGCCACCCCTGGGAGGCTCCAGGCAAGAACACTGGAGTGGGTTGCCATCTCCTTTTCCAATGTGTGAAAGTGAAAAGTGAAAGTGAAGTTTCTCAGTTGTGTCTGACTCAGCAACCCCATGGACTGCAGCTTACCAGTAACCCCTCATTTTCCTCTGTTTGTAAATGGACAAAAAGATTTCCTGAGATCCTAAACTGGGTTCTTTAGTGAGTGTAAGGTTGTATAGAATGGTGTTTGGGGTCTGCTGGAGGTGTGTTTACACAGGGTTTCAAGAGTTGCAGAGAAGAACAAGCAACTTGATGCTTAGAGTTTGGACAGAGAGAAGAGTCTTAGGGTGGAAATCCCCAAGCTATAATCAATGATTCTTTAAGCAGATATAATATCAGCCTCAAAGGGAGAGCATTTTAAAGTGTAGATTTCAGGATTCCAGATCCTAAAACATTCTGATACTGTAGGTCTGGAGGTTGGGAAAATGATAGTTTTCTAGAAGGACCACCACAAACATGTCTTCTAAGAAGTTCTGGTTGCACCTCTCAGGCAGGAACTAATTGTGAAAGGTACTTTCCCTGAGGGAAAGGACAGTAAGGGCTCCTGAACTTGTGAGAGGTGTATGGACAAGTCCTCACTCATGACCTCCAGCCCATGCACCCTCTGAATAATGGCAGGGTCTTAGAAATGTCTTCAAAGGCTAGTGGAACATATTGCTTTCTGCAATTCCCCAGATGTGGAAACAGAGATTTGAAAAGTCCAGAACCTCAAGAGGGGGCCTTTTTTTGGCTCTTAGAGCCAACTGAATAAGCATGGGAGGGTTGGAGTTCTAAGGATGTGGGCGTGAGCTGTGGCCATGACATATAGCTACTACAAAGGTGCTTCATCTGGAAGCAAGGGTAATTACAATGGTCAAAGACATCATAACAGTGTGAATCAAAATGCAAACTTTCATGTTAACTGCTTTAACTAAATGAATTTTTAAATCATGACAATAAGATAATCACTTATGTACACTCATAGCATTATATACCAGATACTGAATGTTCATATTTTGTATCCAGTAATTCCAACTCTAGGAATCTATCCTAGGGAATCATCTGAAATACAACATCTATGTACTAAGATATTTTCCAAAATGTTATTCATAACATTTTGAATTCATAACATTTCCTGTTATTCATGACAGGAAACAGATGTCCTAGATGGTTTGGTAAATGAAGGCATGCTCTATGAGAAGATATTAAACAACCACTAAAATATTTATTAAAATATAGGATATGAGATATCGCTCTTGACAGGATCAGTAGGGGAAGAAAAAAGCAGAGCATGAGAAAGTGCCCTATGTTGTTAACATGGACACACACACACAAATAAATTATTGGAAAAGACTATGTCAACAAATGCCAAGGGAGGCCTTTCTTCAAATCTGACATGGTGACTCTTTCTCAGCCATAGATCTCACCTTGATATCGCTTAAAGAAGCCAACTGTTACTCCTCTGTCTATAGTGAGTTCTTGTCATTACCATGATTTTGTTACTGAATTAAGTTGTATGGACTCTCCTCCAGTTCTTTTGCCTTTCAAGTTTATGTAGCTAAATCATGAATCCAAGGTAAGATCCATGCTACAAGAGCTTTGTTCAATGACCAAAGAATGGAGAAGTGGGAACTAAATTCACAGATCAACTTCTGGACCATGAGGCAAGAGAAGTTTGATTTTAAAGAATGAAGTTGAAAGGAGGACGAATGAGGCTGTTCATCCATTTTTGTCCTTAATTTCTGGTTCTACTGCTAATATGCTAATGTAGTAAAACCAGCATCTGATGAGACTCAGGGTCTGTTGGAGGTCAGGTTCCTTACCCTCTTGGTCCCAGGTGGTTCCATCTGTATTTTGTTTGTTTGTCTCTCCCTATAACTTCATTTCTTATCTCTGGACCATTAAAGACTTCAAGATTTATATTGACTTCTGCTAAAAGTTAGGGCTGGGAATTTTGAGCAAGGACCTGGTGCAGCAGCTCTAGCAACTATTCTTCAAAACACTGTTATCATTTATAGAAAGAAAGTTACCTGTTCATCTAATAATATTAATATAATAGGTTTTTGCTCTTGAAAACTGTGCTTCTTAGGATGAAGAGTATTTCTGCTTTACTCACTACTGTTTATTTGGAGGCTGACCCAGGTTGGTCCTGAAGCAGTGGGCACTCAATGAATTAGTATTTTCTATATCACATTAGCTGACAGCATCTGTACTCTCTCTATGTATTATACATTATTTGTATATGGGGCTAACTAGGTGGCACTAGTGGTAAAGAACCTGCCTGTTGGTGGGTTGGATCCCAGGGTCGGGAATATCCCCCGGAGGAGGAAGTGGCTACCCACTCCAGTATTCTTGCCTGGAGAGTCCCATAGACAGTGAAACCTGGTGGGTTACAGTCCATAGGATTGCAAAGAGCTGTACATAACTGAAGCGACTTAGCACGCATATACATATCCGTTCAGTTCAGTTCAGTTCAGTCGCTTAGTCATGTCCGACTCTTTGTGACCCCATGAATCACAGCCCGCCAGGCCTACATATATGTATATGTAATTTTCCACTCAATTCCACAGTCTCTGGTATTCCATATTTGAAATTTGAGATTTGCTTTCATTGTTTTACTATTCTTTACAGCTTTAATAAATATACATTCTTCTGATAAATAGCGGATGGAGTAAGATAGTACATGACGTATTAATAGTTACATATACCTTAGCAGGAAATAATTTCTCAATGTTTTTTTTTTTTTTCTGTAAATGGTATCAGTCTATAAAAGAAAGGACAGCTCTGATAATTCAGAGAAGGAGCCTTATTTTTTGGACTTCAAGTTTTCCCTGATGGTCTCAGTCATGACCGGGCCCTGCCAAGGACAGCCAAACAGCCCCAAGAGGTGTGACCAGAAAGAAAGATGGAAGGGGTCAAGCAGATATTTATTTTCTCAGCTTTGGTTGAGAGCTAACCATTTCTATGGATGTTTGTGAAAAGGAAGGAGAAGGGTGCATGGTGACTGGGAGTGGGAAAATGTTAGAAAGTGGTGGGGATATAAACAGATAGAGATTATAATGAAAGCTCAACATTTCATCCTAAAAAATGTTCTGAAATAAGTGCATCCATGGTTGTTATTTCCGCTTACCAAAAATATCCAATCTGACTAACATGCTAATTTATTTTTCTCAAGTTTATTTAAAAATTCTTTTCCATAATTTGGAATCTGACTCTAGAAAAGATGTCAATTCAACTCAACAACACATGAGCATTCTGATTTCCTTACAGAAGCCAAGGACTCAGAGTTCACTTTGGTTTGGTTCCTAGCTCACCTTTTCTTAGGGAAACACAAGGATAAACAAACTGAGGTACATGGATGTGTCCGTCTCCCTCCCTCCCCTTCTCCTTCCTCACCTTCTTCCTTTCTCCCTCTTTCCTTCTCTCTCTGCCTTATTCTCTTTTTCTCCTTTCTACTCTCAGGTTGTAGTTAAGATTTAAGTTGAAGCAGATGAACAAAACAGATTGGAGACATTAACCTTAGGCTGTCTTTGCCTCTGAAATTAGCATCGGCTCTGGGTGTGAATGACTGTTGATTCCTATGTTAAAGAAAGCTGCAATTTCTCAAAAATTGGAAGGATATTATGAGCATCTTAAACCTGCAGGGAGCTTCATTAATTACAGTTCCTGGACAAATATTTCTTACAGTAAAATCGACACATGCAGAAATGCTGATTTTAAGTCTTCACTGGCATGCCAGTGTTGATGATTAATGTCTATTTTACTTCTTTAATGAGAGACCTCACATGTGAATTAGGCCGGATCACAGAGATGATTCATCTCTTCCCTCCTAGAAGGCAAGGCATGTTATCTTCTAAAGAGGAAAGAGAAATTTGCTTTTACCTCCTCTGCACTCCCAGCAAAGCCTTCTGGCATTCAGTTGTAACACATCCCATCTCTTCCAACATGTTGAATCTCATCTAGTTTCTGCAATAATCTCCTAATGGTCTTCCTTCTCTCCAGTTCTCTGGTTTACTATGGACTGATTTATGCCTGTTACTCAAACATTATTATTAAAAATTGTCCCCATTTACGCTCAGATGTGCCTTGGTTTGGATGGTAATTGTACAGTCACCCTATGATTTGAACTGTATCCACCTTTCCAACCTCGTCTTTCACTTCACGTCTCTGTGCTTGCTGTCCTTCTCTTGTTCCCTTGGATAATTTTATGCTTTCTGGGGCCTTTCAGTGTATGTTCTTTAGCCTGGCACAATGTCTTCCTCACCTCCCTATCTCAATTCCGAAATTACTTCCAAAGCTTTCCTGACCTCACCAACCTAATTCAGGGCTCATCATTCAAAGGGTTTCTTAGTATTTACCAGAGTTATAAGTCCACATTTATTAGTGTGACTACTTCACTGATGCTAATTCTCCCATTAGATTCTATCAGCCCCCAAATTTTATTTCCTCCTTTAGAGGAGGAAAAAAATGTTTTAGGGAGATTAAAAAATTGATGTATGATAACTGAGTGAGTATCTGAACCTCAGTTCTGCCTAACTCTGTCATTTCTGTTTCCTGATAGAAGTCTTTAGCCAGAAGAGCTAAAGGTGAAGTGTCTGGTTGACAATGACCCTGTATTGCAATATCTTCTGTATCTCTTTGGCGTTAAAAGCAATTCCCAATAAATATTTTCAAGTTCTGAAAAGCCTTAAGATTACTCAGCTGAAAAATTCACCGTTTTCAGTGACATCACAATGCATCCCTTATTATCAGGGAATCTCGTTATCCTTCTTATCATTCCTCTGTTGCTGGCTCACCAGGAGCAATTGGTAATGCTGGCAGTTGGTGAACTGGCAATGAGGTAGCTCATCTCATCCCTCACTAATGGGTCCTCGAAGAGGAGAACTTCTGGTGCTGGAAATAAGAAAGATTTGCCCCCAAAGACAAAACCTAGAGAGGAAGGAATATATGGGGGAATCATATGGGGCTTTGATCACATGGACTCTCTGTGAAATCTTATGTCCAGCAAATTCTACTTCCTGTCCCTCCTGGGAACCTGGTTAAGGTACATTTCCCAGCCTCCCTTCCAGTGAGGAGAACCACGGTGATTGACTTCTGACCAGGTAGAAATAGGGAGATGGGAGGTGAGTCATTTCTATGATATAAAATCCTGCTTGCCGTTTTCTATATTTCATGCACTGGAAAAGTAATGAAATTGACTGCATACTTGGATGAAATACAGAACTCAAAAATCCCAATTTCCTCTTGATTTGCCTGCATAAAATAGTTAGAAGCACTGGTCAACCCCTTTTACACCTGATTTTAATCATCCTTACTCCCAACCCTGGATTCTGCTGTTACTAGAAGTGTAAATTAATGTAACATTGTGGGAGATACTTCCCTATGGGCTTGTGTTTCTGTAAGTTTTGTAAGCAGAGACATTGATAGCTTCTGTTTCAGACAGTTTCTTCAAAGATACTTGTAAAGCAAACTGCCTTGTAAATATATAATGTTTTCCCCCTGGAGAAGATGCCAGATTACTTTACTGTCTGGGATAATAAGCCATTGTATCCTTTTGGCTCAAAGATTGAGCAGGTTTATTGTGGACCTTTTAGAACACTGAAGGTTTCCTAAGATCAAGGTTTCACTGCATGTGTAGAATTTACCTGGGCCACTGCATTGCCCCTGTGGGCTTTGTGTGTGTGTTGTGTGTTAGTGTGTGTGTGTATGTTGGTGGGGGGAGGTGATCAGCAGATACAAGTTGAACATGAAGCCCATGCTGCCTGTTATGATGTGACTGATATGATGTGTCTTTCATCCAGGAGTCTCATGTTTTCTGGCATCTATGAAACTGTGGCAGGATGATCTATTATGAAGGTAAAATCTCAGTCTGTTCACAGTTCTCGACAGCATTTGTTGAGAGCAATTTGAACATATCAGTGAATTTAAAATCCATTGATACTACAGTTTTATCCTTAGAAAATTTCTTGCAGAAAAATTTGTGTATTCAAATACAAATACAAAGTTATTTATTTCAGGGCAGAGTCTGATACTAAGAAATTAAAAAGAGCCTGACCATTTTAGTACGAACATACGCAATTTAATGATAGGCATTCCTAATCTGACTACAATTCAGCAACTAGAATAAGGGAACTCTTTATGAGCTGACACAGGATTTTCCCCATGACTCATTTTTCATAGGAAAAAGCAATTTATACCACAATACTATGAATTTTGGACTCATTATCTATTCACTTTTTCACCGATCAAACATTTATTGGGCATTGTCTATGTACCAGGATACATGCTGATTTCTCACAGGCAACACTAACAACACCCCTGTGGGGAAATCAGAGAGTAAACAATGATAAGAACAAAAAATAAGGCAATCACTGGGCTATGAAAATATATTCAAATGATAGAAAGGCAAGGAGGCTACTTTAGGTGGGGTGGAAATGGAAATATATAGTTTCAGAGGGATTCTTTTTTTATTTTTTTAATTTTAATTTTTACTTTATTTTACTTTACAATACTGTATTGATTTTTCCATACATTGACACGAATCCGCCACAGATGTACATGAGTTCCCAATCCTGAACCCCCTCCCACCTCCCACCCTATATCATCTCTCTGGATCGTCCCCATGCACCAGCCCCAAGCATCCTGTATCCTGTATCGAACATAGACTGGCGATTCGTTTCTTACATGATAGTATACATGTTTCAATGCCATTCTCCCAAATCATCCAACCCTCTCCCTCAGAATCTAAAAGTCCATTCTATACATCTGTGTCTCTTTTGCTGTCTCACATACAGGGTTATCATTACCATCTTTCTAAATTCCATATATATGTGTTAGTATACTGTATTGGTGTTTTTCTTTCTGGCTTACTTCACTCTGTATAATAGGTTCCAGTTTCATCCATCTTATTAGAACTGATTCAAATGTATTCTTTTTAATGGCTGAGTAATACTCCATTGTGTATATGTACCACAGCTTTCTTATCCATTCATCTGCTGATGGACATCTAGGTTGTTTCCATGTCCTGGCTATTATAAACAGTGCTGCGATGAACATTGGGGTACATGTGTCTCTTTCTATTCTGGTTTCCTCGGTGTGTATGCCCAGCAGTGGGATTGCTGGGTCATAAGGCAGTTCTATTTGCAATTTCTTAAGGAATCTCCACACTGTTCTCCATAGTGGCTGTACTAGTTTGCATTCCCACCAACAGTGTAAGAGGGTTCCCTTTTCTCCACACCCTCTCCAGCATTTATTGCTTGCAGACTTTTGGATCGCAGCCATTCTGACTGGTGTGAAGTGGTATCTCATTGTGGTCTTGATTTGCATTTCTCTGATAATGAGTGACGTTGAGCATCTTTTCATGTGTTTGTTAGCCATCCGTATGTCTTCTTTGGAGAAATGTCTATTTAGTTCTTTGGCCCATTTTTTGATTGGGTCGTTTATTTTTCTGGAATTGAGCTGTATAAGTTGCTTGTATATTTTTGAGATTAGTTGTTTGTCAGTTGCTTCATTTGCTATTATTTTCTCCCATTCAGAGGGTTGTCTTTTCACCTTGCTTATAGTTTCCTTTGTTGTGCAGAAGCTTTTAATTTTAATTAGATCCCATTTGTTTATATTTGCTTTTATTTCCAGTATTCTGGGAGGCGGATCATTGAGGATCCTGCTGTGATTTATGTCGGAGAGTGTTTTGCCTATGTTCTCCTCTAGGAGTTTTATAGTTTCTGGTCTTACATTTAGATCTTTAATCCATTTTGAGTTTATTTTTGTGTGTGGTGTTAGAAAGTGATCTAGTTTCATTCTTTTACAAGTGGTTGACCAGTTTTCCCAGCAGAGGGATTCTAAGGTATCGTTTGAGATGATACCACAAGTTTGGAAATAAGCTAACCAAGCAGGGATGGGGAAAGAATATTAGAGTGAGAGACTCAGAGAAGAAAAAAGGTTTCTTGTGTTTGAGGATGAGAAAGGATCCCATGATGGTCAGATGATTTTGGTCATGAAGAAAGATGGTAACACTGAGGGCCAGCAAAATATATTTTGTTGTTCAGTTGCTAAGTCATGTCTGACTCTTTGCAACCCCATCGACTGCAGCACTCCATGTTTCCCTGTCCCTCACCATCTCCCAGAGTTCACCCAGGTTCATGTCCATTGAATCAGTGATGCTATCCAACCGTCTCACCCTCTGCTGCCCTCTTTTCCTTTTGCCTTCAAACTTGCCTGACATCAGGGTCTTTTCCAATAAGTCAGCTCTTCTCATCATTTGGCCAAATTATTGCATCTTCAGCTTTAGCATCAGTCCTTCCAATAGGTATTCAGGGTTGATTTCCCTTAGGATTGACTAGTTTGATCTCTTTGCTATCCAAGGGAGTCTCAAGAGTCTTCGACAACACAATTGAAAAGTATCAAATTCTTTGGCACTCAGTCTCCATAGCTTTGACTATATGGACCTTTGTCAGCATAGTGATGTTTTTGCTTTTTAATAAGCAGTCTAAGTTTGTCATAGCCTTCCATCTAAGAAGAGAGTATCTTCTAATTTCATGGCTACAGTCACCATCTGCAGTGATTTTGGAGCCCAAAAAGAGAAAATCTGTCACTATTTCCACTCCCCCCCCCCCATCTATTTGCCATTAGGTGATGGGACCAGATGCCATGATCTGAGTTTTTTGAATGTTGGACTTTTAAGCTAGCTTTCTCACTCTCCTGTTTCACCTTCATCAAGAGGTTCTTTAGTTCTTCGCTTTCCGCCATAAGGATGGTATCATCTTCATATCTGAGGTTATTGATATTTCTTCTGGAAGTCTTGATTCCAGCTAGTAACTCATCCAGCCCAGAATCTTGCATGATAGTCTCTGCATATAAGTAAAATAAACAGGGTGACAATATACAGCTTTGAAGTACTCCTTTCCCAATTTTGAACCAGTCAGTTGTTCCATGTAAGGTTCTAACTGTTGCTTCTTGACCTTCATGCAGGTTTCTCAGGAGGGAGGTAAGGTGGTCTGGTATTCCAAGCTCTTGAAGAATTTTCCACAGTTTTTTGTGATCCACATAGTCAAAGATTTTAGCATAGTCAATGAAACAGAAGTAGATGTTTTAATGGAATTTCCTTGCTTTCTCTATGATCCAATGAATGTTAACAATTTGATCTCTGGTTCTTCTGCCTTTTCTAAGACCAGGTTGTATATCTGGAAGTTCTGTTGAAGACTTGCTTGAAGGATTTGAATATAACCTTATTAGCATGGGAAGTGATCACGATTGTGTGGTAATTTGAACATTCTTTGGCATTGCCCTTCTTTGGTGTTGAGATAAAACTGACCTTCTCCAGTCCTGTGGCCACTGCTGGGTTTTCCAAATTTGCTGACATATTGAGTGCAGCACTTTTAGTATTTTAAATAGCTCAGCTGGAATTCCATCACCTCCACTAGCTTTACTGGTAGTAATGCTTCCTAAGGCCCACTTGACTTCACACTCCAGGATGTATGGCTCTAAATGAGTGACCATACCATCATGATAATAAGGGTCATTAAGAGGGGTTGATGAAAGGAGTTTTTAGATATCATTTGAGATAAGATATTTGGAAGCAACCAAAAAAAAAAAAAGCATGTTAGGGCAGTGATAGGATCTGATTTTCTTATATAAATAATCGTTCTGACTGCTACATGAAAAACAGACTTTATGATAGTCTCTCTTTCTATAATTGCATATGTATACATGCACATATATGCATATAGCCCTCCCTGTTGCTCAGACAGTGGACACTAAAAAATCTGCCTGCAATGCAGGAGATCCAAGTTCGATCACTGGGTTGCAAAGATCCCTTGGGGAAGCATTTGGCTACCCACTCCAGAATTCTTGTTTGGAGAATTCCATGGACAGAGGAGCCTGCTAGGCTACAGTGCATGGGGTCACAGAGTCTGACATGACTGACTGACTTTTCTTTTCTTTTTCCATATATGTATACACACATGCATATATACATATTTATATATAAACATACATGTCCTTATTTTATGTAGAAGTAACAGCTAATGGTTTTGGGGGATGAATTGGGAGAACCTTAATACTTATTGCTTCATAAAAAAATAAGAAACACATTCTGAATATTAATAGGAAAAGATGGGGAAGGTAGAATTTCTGGAGCCAGGTTATATACAAAACCAAGATAGAATTTTCCTCCAATAGGAATTATTAAAAGCTCTTAAATTTTTTGATCTTATTTGTTTCTTTATCACCAGAGGTGACAATATTAGCATTGCTTGGATAATAATTTGTCTACACACATGTATATGTTTACAAAAACCATTGGTTTCTAGCATATGAATATTAATTGCCATCTTTGAAAAGAGATCAAAGGAAGAAAAAAGAGCCACAAAGAATAGTCATGCAATCTTATTTTGGATGAGTTAATAAACTGGAAGCTGAACTAAAAACCTAGGCTGAAAATGACTTGGTCAAGGAAATACTTATGAGATCTTCTGATAAACTCTGACAACGATGTTATTAAGAGAAAGATCCTTTACAATGAAAAGACTTTAAAAGTTGCAAAATATAAATTCAATGTTTTTCTTACTGTCAGTAAACAAAGAAAAATATATGTCTTCTTTCATAAATACATAATTCTAGCAGTTCAATATTATGGCCATTTCTCACAAAGCCATGTTTTGATTTGATAACATAATTACAGTAGAATGAAAGCTCCTTGTTGATGCTGAGACCTCATTTAAACATCTACAAGATCCCTGTTTAGAATGAACCTTGTTCTTAACCTAAATACTGCAAGGTTATTGATATCTATCCTAGAAGTCTCACTAATCTATTTACTGAAATTTCATTATCCCATACTGTCATAGACACAATCACTCCCACTCTCATTCTTACTCCAAATTAGTGACTCATATCAGGGAAAAAATGTCATGTTCTTTTTAGGCAATGGAATAAAAAGAAAACTAACTAATATGGAAGTAAAGTGGCTAATTGCTAATGTTTAAATATGTTCAGCCGATATTGGGAGCTTTCGGCCAGTGCAGTGATGAGGGTAGATCACTCTAGTAGCTGTCATTAGTTTTATGTTTTCCTCTGATGTTGAAAGTGGGGGGCCTGTTATCTCTAGGATGGAGTGAAGTCTTTCAGTTGTGTCCGACTCTTTGCGACTGCATGGACTGTAGCCTACCAGGCTCCTCCATCCATGGAATTTTCCAGGCAAGAATACTGGAGTGGGTTGCCATTTCCTTCTCCAGGAAATCTTCCCGACCCAGGGATTGAACCCAGGTGGCCTGCTTTGTAGGCAGACACTTTACCTTCTGAGCCATCAGGGAAGTCTTAGATCTAGAATAGGCAGCAGTAATTGTCAGAGTCTTGGGATTTATTTATGGATTAATTAGAGAAACTATTGAATATCTCTATGTTCCAGGTACTATACAGAATGAGTGAAATATGCTTTTGACTCTGCTCTGGTGTCTAATCATCTTTCATTTGGTTTTCCACCATGTTAGATATACCATGCTTACTTTTTCAAAATTTATATGTTCTCAAAAAGTACCATGAAATTATATCTCCCTCCAAGGCTTCTGTTTGACTTTTGCTTGGTCATTTGGAACTCGTAGAAATTGCTGTTGCATTTGAATAGCATATTTCTTATTATTTTAGGCAGAGTGATTTATAGCAATATGCAGGAAGATTTGATTTTTGACATACTTAACACTGATGAATTAGGTGAAATATTTTTCAGTCACAGGTTTCTGGACAAGCTTCTTCTGAAGTGAAGCCCAGGTTCTCTCTGAGGAGACTGGAGAGGAAAGAACAGGTGAAATAAATAGTGCTATCCTCAGACTAGAAAAGCTTCTACCTACCTCTTGGCTGTGTCATCTCTATGCTATTTTGCCTCAATGCACAACTGGTCCACATTTTTATCAGTTTATGAGTGACTCTCCCTGGATTCTTGGAGTAGCTTAACAACTTCACTTACTTTTCTAGGGAAAGAAGACAACTATGGATCTTTCCCTTAAAGATTTTACTGTTTCTTTTCCCTCTCTGCCTCAGTATGGCTCGGAATAGTCCATGGTAACTTTGCCAACCTTCTAGGAGGGGACACACCCCCAGATTCTCTTGACCAAAGTCAAAGATGTTCCTTAAATTCATGTATCAGAAATCAAATATTGAAGAGCTGCCAGTGGATCCTTTTGCAGGAGGTCTAAAAAGCCCTGTGATATCATAAAAACTTCCTCTTTTCTTGTTTTCCACTACTGATCCTAGGAGATTAGCCTTTGTTTTTTTAACATTATTGGAGTATAATTGATTTACAATAATTTCAGGTGTACAGCAGAATGAATCAGTTATATATGTATATATCCATTCATTTCCAGATCCTTTTCTAATATAACTTATTCAGTTCAGTTCAGTTCAGTTCAGTCACTCAGTCATGTCCAACTCTTTGTGACCCCATGAATCACAGCATGCCAGGCCTCCCTGTCCATCACCAACTCCCGGAGTTCACTCAGACTCACGTCCATTGAGTCCATGATGCCATCCAGCCATCTCATCCTCGGTCGTCCCCTTCTCCTCCTACCCCCAATCCCTCCCAGCATCAGAGTCTTTTCCAATGAGTCAACTCTTTGCATGAGGTGGCCAAAGTACTGGAGTTTCAGCTTTAGCATCATTCCTTCCAAAGAACACCCAGGACTGATCTCCTTTGCAATGGACTGGTTGGAGCTCCTTTACTACAGTATATTAAATAGAGTTCAATATATATATGTATTTTATATATCATAATATGTATATGTTAATTCCAATCTCCTAATTTATCCCCCTCCCCTACTTTTCCCCTTTGGCAACTGTAGTTTTGATTTTGAGATCTGTGAGTCTATTTCTATTTTGTAAAAGCTTATTTATATAGTTTTTATTAGACTCCACATATAAGCAATATCATATGATATTTGGCTTTGTCTGACTTCACTTAGTGTGATAATATCTAGGTCCATCTATGTTGCTGCAAATGACATTAGTTCATCCTTTTTAATGGCTGAGTAATATTTAATTTTGTTCTTAGTGATGCTTTCTAAGGCCCACTTGACTTCACATTCCAAGATGTCTGGCTCTAGATTAGTGATCACATCCTCATGATTATCTGGGTCGTGAAGATCTTTTCTGTACAGTTCTTCTGTGTATTCTTGCCACCTCTTCTTAATATCTTCTGCTTCTGTTAGGTCCCTACCATTTCTATCCTTTATCAAGCCCATCTTTGCATGAAATGTTCCCTTGGTATCTCCAATTCTCTTGAAGAGATCTCTAGTCTTTCCCATTCTGTTGTTTTCCTCTATCTCTTTGCATTGATTGCTGAAGAAGGCTTTCTTATCTCTTCTTGCTATTCTTTGGAACTCTGCATTCAGATGCTTATATCTTTTCTTTTCTCCTTTGCTTTTC
>SJYX01013880.1:96878-114523 GCA_006410675.1 Oreotragus oreotragus | reverse complement strand
ACTGAGCGACTGAACTGAACTGAACTGTACTGCACCGATTGTAGTGAGCTCTATCTTCTCTTCCTCGGAATATCTTTGATTAATTATTTTTGCTGTAATTCACATTCTCTGATCTGGATCAGGTCTATATCAAATCTCTATCACAATAGACTCATCCTTTGTCTCATCTCTCTGCCCACTTCACGCTTCTTAGAGCTCTTGTATTAATCATTCTTTGAGATGGTTTGCTGACTGTATCATTGCATAGAAATGATTAGCATTTTAAAAACTCTTTTTCTCAACCTAAAAGAAATCTAGTGGTAGAGAAATTTTTGCTAATTTTGGAATCCTTGTTACCAGAACCAACTAAGCACAAAGGACTCAATTCTACTAACTTTGTCTCAGGGAGGATAACTTGTCACTTTTGAGACCCAATTCCTTCTATATCACCAGGAAAACTCTTTAAAAAACTCTTTTAAACCAAGTATGAGTAGAAAGAATGTAAGTAATTCAGTGAGAAACAAAGTAATTTATTGTCAGTGAAAGAACCTTTTCAGTTCACACTGAACTGAAATACATATTCTTCAAATATGTGTTTGAATAATTTTAAAATATCTAATTTACTCAATAAATGTTTTCAGAAACAATTAAAATTAATTTATTGCTGTCTAAAATAAAATAATTGGCAGTAGGCTAAATGGGTTTTGGAGATTTTAACCCAATCAATATAAAAAACAAAACTTGTAAAAGCCTGCAGGATAAAATGTCAATCTTTAACCCTGGAGAAATAATGAAAGCAAAAATAATTAAGTTGTTAAGATTAAAAAAAAAAAAATCCTGCTGTTCAGAACATGGTGTGTAGCTTCTCTTCATTTCAATGTTACTGATAATGATTGCCTTTTATAAATTGATGTGTTTGAAAACCTAATCTGTAAGAGGCAAATGTGGTATTAGGAAAGGGCTCATGAATTTCACATCTCAGCTTTTGAAAAGCAAGTTCTGATTCATCTTTGTCTTTCCCCTTGGATATCAGTCACATACTCTATGGGACTGTGTGTTGAAAAATGTCTTCTGATGTGGAGACTTGGCTCCTCTTGAAAAAACCCCAAGGAGCTTGCTCTGAAAGCACTATGTTCTCCCACATTGAACCACCTAAGTCCTTCTAAGGAAGGAGAAGAGAAGTTGTCTCCAACTGGTAAGGGGCCAGTCCATTGGAAGAATTGTAAACAGGGGACTGAAGGATTAACTTCACTAACAGACCTGGCTTTCATCCTGTGGTATAAAATCTCCACTGCTAATTGTGGTGTTGGAATCCCTTTGAAACTCAACCTGCCTAACTTTCTTTATCTTCTGCTTCTCCTCTTGTTTTCCTGCCATGCAGGATACTCTATGCTTTAATTGCCTTTTTGATTTTGATCATACTCTTCCCTTTATTTTGAATGCCATGACACAGCCATGAAAGGCTAACAGATTAACAATATTTGCAGATCCTTCAGTAAATCATCAGATTCCACCCCTGGATCAGGATGATTCCCTGGAGAAGGAAACGACCACCCATTCCAGTATTCTTGCCTGGAGAATTCTATGGACGAAGAGCCTGATAGGTTACAGTCCATGAGGTCGCAAAGAGTTGGACCCAAATGAATGACTAACATTTCACTTCACTTCACTTCACTTCAGCAAATCACAGGTCTGGGAAGTTGAAAGCTGGAATTCAGGACCTTCTAAAGTGAAGAGGCTCAGGCAAAATCTCCAGTTTTTAGCCCAGTATTCTTGAAGAGATATAACCAAAAGTAGAAGTAAGACAACAACAAAATAAACTGGCTTCCACAATTTTAATCCTAAATCATGTCAATCTTTAATTGGATTAAAGAGATCTTTCCCTAACTAACATTTTCCTAGAGGTCTAAACATATTCTCTATGAGGAATTATAACTTCATCTGGCTTAAAGACATAGATTGTTAGGGTGAATTTTAAAATTTTTATTGTATGCTACTAGGAAGAGAGCCAACTTAAATGTATGAATATTAAAATATTGAATGTAAAAAAAAAGAGATAAATTCAGCAAACACTAATCAAAAGAAAGCATAACCTGTATGCAAGACAGCAAAAGAGACACAGATGTGTAGAGCAGACTTTTGGACTCTGAGGGAGAGGGAGAGGGTGGGATGATTTGGGAGAATAGCATTGAAATATGTATACTATCATGTAAGAAACAAATCGCCAGTCTATGTTCGATGCAGAATGCAGGATGCTTGGGGCTGGTGCATGGGGATGATCTGGNAAAGAGACACAGATGTGTAGAGCAGACTTTTGGACTCTGAGGGAGAGGGAGAGGGTGGGATGATTTGGGAGAATAGCATTGAAATATGTATACTATCATGTAAGAAACAAATCGCCAGTCTATGTTCGATGCAGAATGCAGGATGCTTGGGGCTGGTGCATGGGGATGATTTGGAGGGATGATGTCGGGTGGGAGGTAGGAGGGGGGTTCATGTTTGGGAGTTCATGTACACCGTGGTAGATTCATGTCAATGTATGCCAAATCCAATACAGTACTGTAAAGAAAAATAAAGTAATAAATAAATAAATAAATAAAATAAAATAAAGAAAATGTAACTATATCAATGTCAGGAAAAAAGAAACTTTATGAAACAAAGCATCACTTGAAATTAAAGGCTTCCCAGGTGGCACAGTGGTGAAGAATCTGCCTACAATGCAGGAGACAAGATACAGTTCTGATCTCTGGGTCAGGAAGATCCTCTGGAGAAGGAAATGGCACCCCACTGCAGTTTTTTGCCTGTAAAATTCCATGGACAGAGAAGCCTGGCAGGCTACAGTTGGAGGGGGGTTCATGTTTGGGAGTTCATGTACACCATAGTAGATTCATGTCAATGTATGCCAAATCCAATACAGTACTGTAAAGTAAAATAAAGTAATAAATAAATAAATAAATAAATAAAATTTAAAAAAGAAAATGTAACTATATCAATGTCAGGAAAAAAAAAACTTTATGAAACAAAGCATCACTTGAAATTAAAGGCTTCCCAGGTGGCACAGTGGTAAAGAATCTGCCTGCAATGCAGGAGACAAGGTACAGTTCTGATCTCTGGGTCAGGAAGATCCCCTGGAGAAGGAATGGCACCCCACTGCAGTTTTTTGCCTGTAAAATTCCATGGACAGAGAAGCCTGGCAGGCTACAGTACATGGGGTTGCAAAGAGTTGGACATGACTGAACACACACACAGAGACTAAAAAGCGTATTTAAATATTCACCAAAAAACACAAAAAGTTCTAAATTTGAATGTGCCTAGTTAACAAAATCTCGGAGTATGTAAAACAGAAATAAAAATAAAAAGAGAAATGGACACATCTACAATCATAGCAAAACATTTTAACACAAACCCTCTCATTAGATGATAGAAAACATAGACAATTTGAATGTATAGACAATTTGAACAACTGTGGAATATACATTGTCTTTATATATCCAGAGAACATTATTTAAAATTAAAGATATATTGGATCACAAAGCAATTTTAACAAATCTGACAACAGTGGAACTAAAACAGAAACTAAAGAAAAATCTAAAATATTCTCAGTTATGCAAATTAAGCCAGAAAAAATCTTGTAAAGAAGTCATGGATTCAAAAAAGAAATCAAATGGCAATTAAAGCAATTTATAAATGAATATAGCAAAAGTTCTGCTTAAAGAGAAATTTATAGCCTTAAATAACAACAGATAAATTAAAAGTTTGAGAATTTATGGCCTAAATATGCATAGATATTAAAAAAAAGATTAAAACCAAAGAAAGCAGAAGGAAGGAAATAATATTAAATATAAGAAATTAATTTTTAAAAAGAAACAAACATGCAATAGAGAGAATGCACAGAAACTGACAATGGTATCTCAAAAAGATTAATATAATTTGTACAAAACTGGTAAAAACTATTCAAGAAGAATGTTAAAAAGGCACAAATTATAATAAACCAAAGAAAGCAGAAGGAAGGAAAAAATATTAAATATAAGAAATTAATTTTTAAAAAGAAACAAACATGCAATAGAGAGACTGCACAGAAACTGACAATGGTATCTCAAAAAGATTAATATAATTTGTACAAAACTGGTAAAAACTATTCAAGAAGAATGTTAAAAAGGCACAAATTATAATATCCTGCACATATAATTGGGAGAAGGCAATGACACCCTACTCCAGTACTCTTGTCTGGAAAATCCCATGGACAGAGGAGCCTGGTAGACTGCAGTCCATGGGGTTGCGAAGAGCTGGACGCGACTGAGTGACTTCACTTTCACTTTTCACTTTCATGCATTGGAGAAGGAAATGGCAGCCCACTCCAGTGTTCTTGCCTGGAGAATCCCAAGGATGGGGGAGCCTGGTGGGCTGCCATCTATGGGGTTGCACAGTCAGACACGAATGAAGCAACTTAGCAGTAGCAGCACATACAATAAACATTAAAAATACAGTAATGAATGACAATAGATTAAACATGTAGTTGAAACTGACAAACTCCTTGAAATCATAATGAAAAAAATAATATAAGAACAAATAGAAAATCTGAAAGGTCTAAAATCTTTAAATAATTTAATCCATAATTTTCAGTCTAGATAATTTCACCATTGAAGTTTTTTTAATCCTTAAATAAAATAAGAGCAATAAAAGACAAACTTCACTATAGAACTAAAAACTTTAGAATTGAAAAGGTTTCCAAATTCTTTTATCTGTTTTATATTACCAGTAAAGAGAGATGGAATTTTTTTTAAAGAATTACATTCACAATTTCGTCAAATAATATCCACTCATAGGACTAAATCTTACCAAGAATGTATGAAATCTATATGTGAGCAAGTTGTAAGATATTATTTAGGGAAATTGAAAATATCTAAATAAATGGAGTCAGATATGACTTAGCAACTAAACAAGAACAATTGCAAGATTAAATAAATATATAAATTTTCCTTCTATTAATCTATAAATTTAAAGCAACCTGAATTAAAATCCCAAGAATTATTTATGGTGAAATTGTCAAGCTATTTCTAAACTTTATAAGAGAGTAAACCTAATCAAATATATCCAAAGCAGTCTTAAAGAAGAACAAAAGTAATGTCAAAAATCTTGCTATAAATCTACAATAATTAAAATTGTCTGATATCAGATAAGGGGTAAGAGGCTGATCAGTTGAATACAGCATGCAGAAAGAAACCCACATATACATAAAATACTCTTTTTTATGATAAAATGGCAATTCAGGAAACTGGAGAAATGAAATATTCAGTAAGTTGGATTACTTACTGAAGTACTTGGGTGCGATCTCAAAAATGACAGAATGATCTCTGTTCATGTCCAAGGCAAGACTTACAAAACCTTTCAGAACTAATACCCAAAAATGATGTCCTCTTCATTATAGAGGACTGGAATGCAAAAGTAGGAAGTCAAGAGATACCCAGCGTAACAGGTAAATTTGGCCTAAGCATACAAAATGAAGCAGGGCAAAGGCTAACAGAGTTTTGCCAAGAGAACACACTAGTTATAGCAAACGCCCTCTTCCAACAACACAAGAGAAGACTCTACACATGGACATCACCAGATAGTCAATACTGAAATCAGATTGATTATATTCTGAGCGGCCAAATGTGGAGAAGCTCTATACAGTCAGAAAAAGCAAGACCGGAACTGACTGTGCCTCAGATCATGAATTCATTGTAAAATTCAGACTTAAATTGAAGAGAGTAGGGAAAACCACTGGACCATTCAGGTATGACCTAAATCATATCCCTTACAATTATACAGTGGAGATGACAAATAGATTCCAGGGACTAGATCTGAAAGACAGAGTGCCTGAAAACTATGGATGGAGGTTCATGAGATTATAAAGGAGGCAGTGATCAAGACCATCCTAGAGAAAAAGAAATGCAAAAAAGCAAAATGGTTATCTGAGGAGGCCTTACAAATACCAAGAAAAGAAGAGAAGCAAAAGGCAAAGGAGAAAAGGAAAAATATACCCAGTTGAATGCAGATTTCCAAAGAATAGCAGGGAGAGATAATAGAGCCTTCCTCAGTGATCAGTGCAAACAAAGGGAAACAATAGAATGGGAAAGACTAGAGACCTCTTCAAGAAACTTAGAGACACCAAGGGAATATTTCATGCAACGATGGGCACAATAAAGGACAGAAATGGTATGGACCTAACAGAAGCAGAAGATATTAAGAAAAGGTGGCAAGAATACACAGAAGAACTGTACAAAAAAGATCTTCAGGACCCAGATAATCACGATCACTCACCTAGAGCCAGATATCCTGGAAAGTGAAGTCAAGTAGGCCTTAGGAAACATCACTATGAACAAAGCTAGTAAAGGTGATGGAATTCCAGTTGAGCTTTTTCAAATCCTAACAGATGATGCTGTGAAAGTGCTACACTCAATATGTCAGCAAATTTGGAAAACTCAGCAATTACCAGAAGACTGGAAAAATTCAGTTTTCATTCCAATTCCAAGGAAAGCTCAAACTTCCACACAATTGCACTCATCTTACACACTAGCAAATAGTGCTCAAAATTCTCCAAGCCAGGCTTCAACAGTACATGAATCATGAACTTCCAGATGTTCAAGCTGGATTTAGAAAAGGCAGAAGAACCAGAGATCGGATTGTCAACATAGGCTGAATCATCAAAAAGCAAGAGAGTTCCAGAGACACATCTAACTTCTGCTTTATTGATTATGCCAAAGGCTTTGGCTGTGTGGACCATAGCAAATTGTGGACAAATTTTCAGGAGATGGGTATAACAGATCACTTTTCCTGCCTCCTGAGACATCTATATGCAGGTCAAGAAGCAACAGTTAGAACTGGACATGGAACAATGGACTTGTTCCAAATTGGAAAGTGAGTAAGTCAAAGGTGTATATTGTCATCCTGCTTATTTAACTTCTATGCAGAGTACATCATGTGAAATGCCAGGCTGGATGAGTCATAAGCTGGAATCAGGGTTGCCAGGAGAAATATCAATAACCTCAGATATGCAGATAATACCACCCTTATGGCAGAAAGAAAATCAGAACTAAAGAGTCACTTGATGAAAGTGAAAGAAGAGAGTGGAAAAATTGGCTTAAATGTCAACATTCAGAAAATGGAAGATCATAGCATCTAGTCCTATCACTTCATGGCAAATAGATAGGGAAACAATGGAAACAGTGAGAAACTTTATTTTGGGGGGCTCCAGAATCACTGCAGATGGTGCCTGAAGCCATGAAATTAAAGGAGGCTTACTCCTTGGAAGAAAAGCTATGTTCAACCTATACAGCATGTTAAAGAACAGAGACATAACTTTGCCAACAAAGGTCCATCTAGTCAAAGCTATAGTTTTTCCAGTAGTCATGTATGGATGTGAGAGTTGGACTATAAAGAAAGCTGAATGCAGAAGAATTGGTGCTTTTGAACTGTGGTGCTGGGGAAGACTCTTGAGAGTCCCTTGGACTGCAAGGAAATCAAACCAGCCAATACTAAAGGAAATCAGTCCTGAATATTCATTGGAAGGACTGATGCTGAAGCTGAAACTACAATACTTTGGCCACCTGATGTGAAGAGCTGACTCATTGGTAATGACTCTGATGCTGGGAAAGACTGAAGGCAGGAGAAGGGAATGATAGAGAATGAAATGGTTGGATGGCATCACCATCTTGATGGACATGAGTTTGAGCAAGCTCCGGGAGTTGGTGATGGAGAGGGAAGCCTGGTGTGCTGCAGTCCATGGGGTTGCAGAGAGTCGGACACGACTGAGTGATTGAACTATGCTAAGGTTGGATTAATTGGATACCCATATGTTTAAAGAATGAACATTGACTACTACCCCACTTCCTGCACAAAAACAATAGATAGATTGTAGATCTACCTTTAAAAAGAAGAATAACGAAGCTAAAAGATATTATCTTCGTAAGATAGACAAAGCTCTATTAAATAGGATGCTAACAATAGAGAAGTGTATTTAGAAATTCACTGTATTAAAGTTACCAACTTCTTTGGATCAAGGATATCTTTAAAAGAGTGAAAACAGCAAACATCATAGTGGGAAAACATTAGCAATACATATAACTAACACATAATTTCTTTCAGAGTGTATACAAATCTCTTACAAATCAACAAGAAAATTAAATGAAAAACTGCAAATTTTGAAAAGACTCTAAAAACATATGATACTTCAGATAGGCAAAAAATGTATGTAGATATACTCAGGCCTCTCTGGGAATAAGGAAAATGCAAAATAACAATGGAACAGAGCTATATATCCACCAGAATGACTAAGAGAAAAAGACTGATAATACTTAGTATTAGGGCAACAGGAATATTCAAACGGTGCTGGAGGCAGAGTGAAAGTAATACGAATCATTTGAGACACTGACTGAACATATACATTCCTTAGAACCAAACAATTTCCCTCCTGAATATATATTCAAAATGAAGCAAACACATGTATTTATCCAAAAACGTGTCCAGGAATGAGTATAGTAACCTAATACATAATAGGCTACAAGGAATTAGAATGTTTCATAATAGAATAAAACAAGGAAAAAAACAAACAAAAAACCAAGTGTTCATCACTAGTAAAGTGGAAAAAATAAATTGTGGCTTCTTTAAACAAAAGAATACTGTACTGTCACTCACCAAGAAACCACAGCTCCATGCAAAAGCATGGATAAATCTCCCAAACATTTATTTTTGTACAAAATAATCCAGACAGAAAAGAGGAAATACTATTTGAGTCCACTTATATTAAAAGTCCCCAAACAGACAAAACTAAAATGTACTGTTAGAAGTCAGCAAAGTCTCCTGTGCTTGGTAAGTGGTGATAATTGAAACACCAAGTACTCTTTTGAGATGCTTATTATGGTTATTTTCTTGATCTGGGGGCTAGTTACACAAATGCATTAACTTTGCATAAGTTGTTCAGACTGTTTCTGATTGTGTACTTTTTAATATGCACATTGTACTTCAAAATTATTTATTACAAATAATTCTATGGCTGATTCTTGTTGATGTATGACAGAAAACCACAAAATTCTGTCAAGCAAATATCCTTCAATTAATAGCATTGACATATGTATACTATCATGTAGGAAATGAATCGCCAGTCTATGTTCAATGCAGGATGCAGGATGCTTGGGGCTGGTGCATGGGGATGATCCAGAGGAATGATGTGAGGTGCGAGGTGGGAGGGGGGTTCGTGTTTGGGAGTTCATGTACACCCGTGGCGGATTCATGTCAATGTATGCCAAATCCAATACAGTACTGTAAAGTAAAATAAAGTAAATAAATAAATAAAATAAAAAGTAAAAATAAATAAATAAATAAAAAATAAAATGGCCAAAATAATAATTCTAGTATTCCGAGCATGTGGCTCAAGTTAGGGACTACTATGTTGAAGGCTGTGATTATATGCTGTGCTTCCATCCGGATCAACAGCCCCTTCCAAATGCTCTGAATGAAGAATGAATCAAAGGCCATAGAACCACTACAATTTCTTCAAGTTGAGGGACCTCAATGGTAGTCCAGTGACTAAAACACTGGACTCCCAATGCAGGGGTGATTGGGTTCCATCCCTGGTCAAGGAACTAGATCTCTCATGCTATATCTAAAGATCCTGGATGCCACAACTAAGACCCAGCACAGCCAAATAAGTCAATAAATAAATATTAAAAGAACTTTTTTTTCAAGTTGAAGAAGCCTATCAACCAATCAAAAGAAA
This sequence comes from Oreotragus oreotragus, assembly GCA_006410675.1. NCBI lineage: Eukaryota > Metazoa > Chordata > Mammalia > Artiodactyla > Bovidae > Oreotragus > Oreotragus oreotragus. Next base: position 104,787 of record SJYX01013880.1, on the reverse strand, counting down.
AAGATGAGTCCCAATTGAAATTGTTTCTTTACTTCTTTGGGAAACTGTTGAACATGTGGCTTATGTCACAGCACCTAAGAAATGAAGATCTAGGTGTGGTCTTGGAGAATATCACGTGTTTACATCAGCCTTTGGTTTTATAATGTGAAATAATGATGTATTAGATAATAAATCTTGCCTCAGATCTCACCTGAAGGGCTCAATACTAATAGGGGAAAGAGAAAATTATGATAATAACAGCAATTATATAAATGTATAATGTAGAGTATATGTACCCCACATGTATAGTGGGGTAATGTCAGTGAAAATGGCAGATTAAGGAAATTTGAAAATCTGTGCTTCCATAAAAGTGATTAAAAAACTAGCAAAAATGCTTAGAATCTTTTTTTTTTTTAATTTCTGAAAATTAACCCAAGGCTTATAACAATCTGAACTGTCTGGTGGCTCCCTAGAAAACTACCTTGAAAAGCTTGTCTGATTCAGAACTTGCCCAGTGCTAAAGCAACCACCTAGGGAGTATTTGCTGAAAACATTTACAGGCAAATGTTTCAGCTGCTGCTGCCTGAGGCAATAGAAAACAGTTGGGACAAACAGATAATCAAAAAGTACATGGGGGAAAACTGAGGAATGAGATAGCCTGGGCTTCCCTGGTGGCTCAGCTGGTAAAGAATCTGCTTGCAGTGCAAGAGACCTGAGTTTGATCCCTGGGTTGGGAAGATCCTCTAGAGAAGAGATGGACATACAGACTTGAAACGCTCTGACGTATTCCTGGGAACCTGGAAGACCAGATGTACGTGTAGGGATGTGCACATGCTAAGGAAGGTACTGAGACTCTCACCTCTTGTTTGAGTCTTTATGCAAACAGAAAGCAAAGGCTAAGCCACGGTTGTAACTCCCTGGCTAAATGTCAAAGGATTGCCCAAATGTACACAGAACCCTCCAGAGAAAGACTGAGAGGTTTTTGGTTGCAAACAAATTTTCTGTTCAGTCATTAACTGACCACTAAGGCAACGGACAGAGAATTCAATGGCTCACTTGAAAATAAATACAGACTTTATAGAATTAACTTAGAAAAGGCACTAAACAAACAACTACAAGTAGAGTAAACATAACAGCAGCAAAACTGGGAAGGTGCGATCTGATTTCCAGAGATGTACATTAGAGTACTGAAGATACCCACAGCTTTAACAAATATTACAGGAATGCAAAAAAAAAAAAAAAAAAAGAGAGAGAGAGAGAGAGAGAGAAGAGAGTATGAACCATATGAAAGTGAAAGTGACTCAGTTTTGTCTGACTTTGAGACCCCATGGACTATACAGTCTATAGAATTCTCCAGGCCAGAATACTGGAGTGGGTAGCGGGTCCCTTTTTCAGGGGATCTTCCCAACCCAGGGATCAAACCCAGGTCTCCCGCATTGCAGGAGGATTCTATACCAGCTGAGCCAAGAGGGATGCCTCAATATACACACATACACAAACCACAAAACAAAGCAGTGAATATAAACTGTCCCTGCAAAAAGCCTAGATATGGGACTTTTAAGACAAAGACTTTAAATCAGCTATTTTAAATATATTCAAATAATAAACGTGAACTTTCTTTAAAGAACTAAAGAAATAGTCAAGAACAATATCCACCAAACAGAGTATCTCAACAAAAATATAGAATTTTTTAAAAATAGAAATTACAGAGTTGAAAAGTACAATTGAAACAAAAATGAAAAAAAATTTTTTAGTAAATTTAATGGTTAAACAGCACTCGCAAGCAAATGAAGGAGTTGGTGAAATTGAAGATACATCAGCTGAGATTATCAAGGCTAAGAATAAAAAGTCAAATATGGAGAAAAATGAACAGAGTCTCAGAAACCTATGGAATATCGTCATAAGTACCAACTATGTGTAATGAAAGTCCTAAAGAAGAAGAGGAGGAAAAAGAAGTAGAAAGCATATTTGAAGAAATAATGGCCCAAACTTTCCAATGTTAATCTGTGCATACAAATTCAAAGAGCTGAAAAAACAGGTATATTTATCAACAAAGATTTCTGTATCTGGCAGAGCCATTCTTCAAAAATGAAAGATAAGTTCAGACATCCCAGATAACCAAGCACTGAGAGAATGTTAAAATAGTAGAAAGTTCATAGAAAAAAGTCCTTCAAGGAAAAATGAAAGGACACTCGACAGTAATTCACATCCACAGAGATACATAGAGAACAGCAGAGGAGGCACAGCCATATGGATAAATACAGAAGATGGTGTGAACCTGTTCTTTCTATTGTAATCCTTTCTCCCTATATGATTAGGTGCATGAATCAATAATTATAAACCCAAGTTGATAGACACACATTGTAAAATGATTTAATTAAAAATATTAACACCACCACAAAAAAAGGTAAGGGAAATGGAGCTACAAAAAAAAAAAAAATTGTGTCCTATTGAAGTTAAACTGGTATTAATTTGAAATAGGTTAAGATGATACTAATAGTTGTAATCGCCAGGGCAATAACCAAGAAAATAACTAAAAAGTATACAGTAAATGAAGTGACAAGAGAATTAAAGTGGTATACTAGTAAATTTAAATTTAACACAAAATAAGACAGTACATTTTAAGAACAAAAGATTCATGGCATATGGAAAACAAATAGCAAAACAGAACAAATCCTTTCTTAGATCAATGTAAATAAAGTAAACTTTCCCATTAAAAAGTAAAGATGAAAGAATGGATTAAAAACAAGATCCAACAATAAACTATCTTGAAGAGACAAATGTAAGTTGAGAGCAAAGAATGAAAAAAAAAAACCTACATAAATAGAAATCAAAATAGAACTGGAGTGGCTATAAAGATATTAAACAAAACAGACTAAAACAAAGGAGAAGGAAATGGCAACCCACTCCAGTATTCTTGCCTGGAGTATCCCAGGGATGGGGGAGCCTGGCTAGCTGCCGTCTATGGGGTCGCACAGAGTTGGACATGACTGAAGTGACTTAGCAGACTAAAACAAATTGTTACCAGAGACAAAGAAGTATACTGTATATTTTACGTCAGTACATCAAGATATAATAATTATAACACATATACACCTAGGAGTAAAGCCCCATGATCCGGGAAGAAAAGCTGACAGAATTGAAAGGAGAAATAGAAAATTCAGTAATAACAGTTGAAGACTTCAATACCTACCTATAATAATGGATGGTACAACTAGAAATTAGACCAGCAAGGAAAAAGATTTGAACCACACCAAAAGCCAAGCAGACCTAATGGAAATCTAGGCAACAGTCTACCCAAGAGCAGCTGAACACATTCTTCCCAAGTGAGTATGTAACTAACATTCCACAGGATAGACCATATTTCAGGTTTATGTCTTAATAAATGTTAAATAATTGAAATGATGCAAAGTATGTTCTCTGAGTACAGTGAAATGAAAGAATGAGTTTGAATCAATGAATGAGTTTGAATAATTCACTAAATATGGAAATTAAACAGTACATTCCTATTAATAAATAAGCAATGATTAAAGAAATTACAGGGGAAATTACAAGTGTTTTTGATTAATATAGCCAAACACAATATACCAGTGTAACTGAATTGAGAGTCCAAAAGTAAAACCATATACCTATGCTCAATCTTGCCAACAATGGTGGCAAGATTATAGAATACTATCGTCATGAAAAAGGAGTGATATACTGATTCATACTACATCATGGATGGTCCTTAAAAACTTTAAGTAAAAGAAACAACTTTAAGTAAAAGAATGCAGGCAAATCACCACACATGGAATAATTCAACTTATATGAAGTGTCCACACAGACAAATCTATAGAAGCAGAAAATAGATTATTGGTTGCCAGGGGAGGAAGAGTGTGGAGAGTGATAACACTGCAAGTTTTCTTTCCAGGGTAATGGAAATATTTTGGAAATAGATCATTGTGATGGCTGTACAACATTGTGAATATGCTAAAATTCTCTGCAATATACAGTTTAAAATGGTGAATTTCGTGTGAGTGACATCTCAATTAAAAATGCAAGTATGTGCATATATAGATCTCCAGTGCAAGTCTTTTATATGCATTAACTCTTTTTAACATAATAACAAAACAATAAGATTACTCCATTTTTGCCCCACTCCTATTTTACTTATGGGGAAACTGAAGAAGAAGCACAGAGAAATTAAGAAACATGCCAAGGTTACATAATTAAGAGTGGTACATAGGTTACACAGTGGTCCAGTTTCATGGTCCATTCTATTGACAGCTGGGGAAGCCGACTGTAAACGCCCCCAGTGTTGCGTGCTTTATGATATCCTATTCATTCCCAGCAAGAACTCAGGAGATAATTATACTTGCTTAGGAGATGAGACGGGGAAGGCAATGGCACCCCACCCCAGTACTCTTGCCTGGAAAATCCAATGGACGGAGTAGCCTGGTGGGCTGCAGTCCATGGGGTCGCTAACAGTNATTTTTATTTTTACTTTATTTTACTTTACAGTACTGTATTGGTTTTGGCATACATTGACATGAATCCGCCACGGGTGTACATGCACTCCCAAACATGAACCCCCCTCCCACTTCCCACCCCACATCATCCCTCTGGATCATCCCAAACAAAGAAAATCAGAAGAGAACAAAACTTAGATGGGCCCAGTCAGCCTCTTGCTGAGAAAGACTGAAAGCAAAAGGAGAAGGGGGCTGCAGAGGATGAGATGTTTAGATAGCATCACCAAGTCAGTAGACATGAATCTGAGCAAATTTTGAGAGATATTGAAGGACAGGGGAGCCTGGTATGCATCAGTCCATAGGGCTGCAAAGGGTTGGACACAACTTAGCACCTGAACAACAACAAGAAGTCAGCCTCTTGTTCAGTCGTATCTCTAGACCTCAGTGAAGTGAAAGAGGAAACACAGATTTAAAAAACAGATAGACCTCTGCCTGTCTCTAAGAACTTGAGCAAGTTACCTAAAATCTTTGGTTCTTGGTTTCAGTTTCTGTAACATGGCAATAATAACACTTGCTTCTCAGGGCTTTTATGGAGATTAATTAACATAATGGAAAACTTCTAGTGCAGTACATGGCCGTGTGCCCTAGGTGCTTGCTAAGTGCAGTGTTCTTCCCCTTCTCACATGTGTTCATGATTTTCTAAAGTATGCACTCGCTATTTTGCATATGTCAAAACTTTCCCAATAATGAGCCACCTAGGTCTCCCCATATTCAGAACAGTACTGTTGTTGCTAAGTAGTGTCCAACTCTGTGCTACCCCATGGACTACAGCACCCTAAGCTCCCATGTCCTTCACCATCTCCTGGAATTTTTACAAATTTATGTCCCCTGAGACAGTGATACTTTTCAACCATCTCATCCTCTGTTGTCCCCTTCTCCTCCTGCCCTCAATCTTTCCTAGCATCAGGGTCTTTTCCAATGAATGGGTTTTTTGCATCAGGTGGCCAAAGTATTGGAACTTCAGATTCAGCATCAGTTCTTCCAATGAATATTCAGGGTTGATTTCCTTTAGGGTTGACTGGTTTGATCACCTTGCTGTCGAAGGGACTCTCAAGCATCTTTTCCAGGTAAATACTTGAGATATACGTTCTTTTATTTTGACCTTCCAGCTAAGACAGAATGTATTAGTGATCATTTTATTACTATTCAGCTATGGACAGACCAACTATCTTTACACTTGAAAAGAGGAAGGGTACACCAGGAGAGGCACACCACATTACTCCATGTCAGGGGGCAGAAGAAGTGAGAAGAAAATGTGGACAAGAGCCTTTGTTATGGTTTCCAAATGAAGGACCTGACGAGGCAGGATAAGCAGGCTTAGACTGGCTAGTTTGGGTAATTTCAGTGGGCTGGGGGCTGGAAGCTACCCCTAGTTGGCTGGTACCTGGTCCTGAGGTGATAAAGAGTAGGTGGATAGTTGTTTGAAGTGTGAGAAGTCAATAAAGAAAGTGACTGGGGTGAAGGCTCTGAAAGCAGTGGAGGGATTTGATCAGAGGAGGCGTGTGACCTGAGTTACCAGTAACTACATCACTTTTGTTGCTGTGTAATGAGCATATGATGTTAAGAATAAAAAGTTTAAAGTGAAGTCGCTCAGCCTTGTCCAACTCTTTGCGACCCCATGGACTGTAGTCTGCCAGGCTCCTCTGTCCGTGGGATTTCCCAGACAAGAATACTGGAGTGGGTTGCCATTTCCTTCTCCAGGGGATCTTCCAGATCCAGGGACTGAATCTTGGTATCCCTCATTGCAGGCAAGCTATTTAACATCTGAGCCACCAGGGATGCCCAATGTTAAGAACAAAAGTAAACTATTCTCAAAAGAAATGGTGATAATTCAAGTAAGAATGGTTAGTGACTTGAATCACAGGATAGTGAGGAAGAGCTGGATTCTAGATGAACTTTTCAAGGTACAGATGATAGGATTTGTCAGAACAGGTGAGGGGGTATTAGAGCCGGGAAGGGGAGCTTCCCAGGTGGGGCTAGTAGGAAAGAACCCACCTGCCAACGCAGAAGGCATCAGAGACATGGGTTTGATCTCTGGTTTGGGAAGATCCCCTGGAGGAGGGCATGGCAACCCACTCCAGTATTCTTGCCTGGTGAATCCTATGGACAGAGAAGCTTGGTGGGCTACAGTGCATAGGGTTGCAAAGAGTCAGACATGACTGAAGTGATTTAACACATACACATGCAGAGGCAGGGAGGACTTAATGAAGATCCCAAGCGTTTGGCCTGAGCAAGTGGAAAGGGACAGGCCATTAACTGAGATAACAGCCACTGTATGAGGACAAGCTTGTTTGTGGGAAAAGCACTGGGGCAGGGGAAGAGCAGAGAGGGTTTTGGAAAATTGAATTGGAAGTGTCTATTAGGTATCACAATGGAGATGCCCAGAGGCAGATGGATGTATGTTTCAGGAATCCATGGAGGAGCTCTAGACTGGAGTATAAATTTTAGAGTCATTTGCATATAAATTATATGTGAAGCCCTGAGACTTGATGGAATAATATAGGAGGTGAACAAAGAAAATGTATAATAATAGGTTGTGAGAACCCTCTGGGCGCAGTCTTCAGTCCTGACCTATAAATCAACTAACTGGCCATCAGTTCAGCAGAATTATCCTATTCATGCTGCTGCATCTTTTTTCATAGAACCTACCTTCTCCTACTTCACTATTTTACATATTGGTCTGTGTATTTGTTGTTTATGGTCTCTCCCTTTCTCTTTTCTGCCCTCTCCTCCACTTGATCCAAGCTCCTTAAGGGGAGGGTGTCTTTGTGTGTCTGTTTAATAATCTATTCCAAGCACCTAAAATAGCACCTGGTACTAGGTACTCAATAAACTTAAACTTTTTGTTAATACAAGAAATACTTACTTTTTATTAATTTTTTAAAAAATATAAATTTATTTATGTTAATTGGAGGTTAATTACTTTACAGTATTGTATTGGTTTTGCCATACATCAACATGAACCTGCCATGGGTATACACATGATCCCCATCCTGAGCACCCCTCCCTACTTCCTCCCCATACCATCCCTCTGGGTCGTCCCAGTGCACCAGCCCCAAGCATCCAGTATCATGCATTGAACCTGGATTGGTGATTCATTTCATACATGATATTATACATGTTTCAATGCCATTTTCCCAAATCATCCGACCCTCTCCCTCTTCCACTGGTGGGAATGCGAACGAGTATTGTCACTATGGAGAACAGTGTGGAGACTCCTTAAAAAACTAGAAATAGAACTGCCTTATGATCCAGCAATTCCACTGCTGGGCATACACACTGAGGAAACCAGAACTGAAAGAGACACGTGTACCCCAATGTTCATCGCTGCACTGTTTATAATAGCCAGGACATGGAAGCAACCTAGATGTCCATCAGCAGATGAATGGATAAGAAAGCTGTGGTACATATACACAATGGAG
>SJYX01013880.1:64438-89784 GCA_006410675.1 Oreotragus oreotragus | reverse complement strand
CCTGGCTCTAGGACTCTGCTCTGATCTGTTAGGGAATAATGTGCATGCTAGGCAGCTTCAGTCCTATCTGACTCTTTGAGAATGTATGGACCATAGTCTGCCAGGCTCCACTGTCCTTGGGATTTCCCAGGTGAGAATACTAAAGTGGGTTACCCCGCCCTTCTGTGGAATCAGTTCAGTTCAGTTCAGTTACTCAGTCAAGTCCAACTCTTTGCAGTCCCATGGACTGCAGCATGCCAGGCTTCCCTGTCCATCACCAACTTCTAGAGCATGCTCAAACTTATGTCCATTGAGTCAGTGATGCTATCCAACCATCTCATCCTCTGTCATCCCCTTCTTCTCCCACCTTCAATCTTTCCCAGCATCAGGGTCTTTATTAATGAGTCAGTTCTTTGAATCAGTTGGCCAAAGCATTGGAGTTTCAGCTTCAGCATCAGTCCTTCCAATGAATATTCAGGACTGATTTCCTTTAGGATGGAATAGTTGCATCTCCTTGTAGGCCAAGGGACTCTCAAGAGTCTTCTCTAACACCACAATTCAAAAGCATCAATTCTTCAGCGCTCAGCTTTCTTCACAGTCCAATTCTCACATCCATACATCACTACTGGAAAAACCACAGCTGACTAGATGGACCTTTTTTGGCAAAGTAATTTCTCTGTTTTTTAATATGGTGTCTAGGTTAGTCATAGGTTTTCTTCCAAGGAACAAGCATCTTTTAATTTCATGGCTTCAGTCACCATCTGCAGTGATTTGGGAGCCCCCTAAAATAGTCTGTCACTGTTTTCATTGCTTTCCAATCTTTTTGCCATGAAGCGATGGGACCATATGCCATGATCTTAGTTTTCTTAATGCTGAGTTTTAAGTCAACTTTTCCACTCTCTTTCACTTCATCTGGTTTTCTTCCAAGGAACAAGCATCTTTTAATTTCATGGCTTCAGTCACCATCTGCAGTGATTTGGGAGCCCCCTAAAATAGTCTGTCACTGTTTTCATTGCTTTCCAATCTTTTTGCCATGAAGCGATGGGGCCAGATGCTATGATTTTAGTTTTCTGAATGCTGAGTTTTAAGCCAACTTTTCTCTCTCCTCTTTCACTTTCAACAAGAGGCTCTTTAGTTCTTCTTTGCTTTCTGCCATAAGGGTGATATCATCTGCATATCTGAAGTTATTGATATTTCTCCCAGCAATCTTGATTGCAGCTTGTGCTTCATCCAGTCCAGCATTTGTCATGATGTACTCCTCATATAAGTTAAATAAGCAGGGTGACAATATACCACCTTGAAGTACTCCTTTCCCAATTTGGAACCAGTCTGTTATTCCATGTCCAGTTCTAACTGTTGCTTCCTGATCTGCATACAGATTACTCAGCAGGCAGGTCAGGTGGTCTTGTATTTCTATCTCTTTAATAATTTTTCACAGTTTGTTGTGATCCACACAGTCAAAGGCTTTGGCATATGGAATAATATAACATATTATTATTATTTCTAAGACGTGACTCAGCCTAGGCTTCAACTTTGACAGGAATAGTTTTGCTAACATTTTCAACATGATTTAATTCAATGAAAATGTGGATATGTCATAAGTGCTTGTTAATGAATAAATATTTGTTTTGCCTTAGCTGTGTTCTAAGCAATGTGCTAGCTGTTGAGGGTAAAAGTATGAATAATGATAGTCAGTATTTAGTTGGGGGTATGATCAGTTAAATAATAAGAAACAAACACATACAGGGAGACCATAGGATAAGAAGCATAAGTTTGCTTGGTAGAGTTAGAAAGATCTGTAAAGCAGGTATGGCTTGAAGTAAGACTTGAAAGGTGAGTAGTGAGTTTGTCAATCATCACCCTTTTCTAGACTTTTTTTTTTGTTGTTGTTATGTGGATTCTGACAGTTCATAATCCCGTCTTCCTATAATGACCCAGAAAACTCCATAGAACAATTCAGAAGATTCAAAACTAACTCATATGTCCAGTCATTCTCTCACAAACATTTACGCAGTGCTTCAGTTCAATTCAGTCGCTCAGTTGTGTCCAACTCTTTGTGACCCCATGAATCACAGTACACCAGGCCTCCCTGTCCATCACCAACTCCTGGAGTTTACTCAAATTCATGTCCATTGAGTCGATGATGCCATCCAGGCATCTCATCCTCTGTTGTCGCCTTCTCCTCCTGCCCCCAACCCCTCCCACCATCAGAGTCTTTTCCAATGAGTCAACTCTTCACATGAGGTGGCCAAAGTATTGGAGTTTCAGCTTCAGCATCAGTCCTTCCAGTGAACACCCAGGGCTGATTTCCTTTAGAATGGATTGGTTAGATCTTGCAGTTGGAGTGCTTACTTTAGGTCAAACACTAGACACTAGAAATATCAACTTAAATAATTCATGAACACTGCCCTCAGAAGACTTATGCTCTATAGCTACAATTTTCCAACTTTGGGGCACCTCAGAATCACCTGGAGTGCTTGGTAAAACACAAGTTCATTGGCCCCAGTCCAAGAGTTGTTGATTCACTAGGTCTGGGGTAGGGCTCAATAAGTTGCATTTAAAGCAAATTCCTGGGTATGAAATGTTACTAGACTGAAGACCACTTTGAAAACCATAGATTCTGGGAGAATGGGTCAGTTAAACAGGTCAATGTGATGGGTACATGAAGGAGCAGATAAGATTTGGGATGTGGGAGTAAAAGTCACACTACAGCAAACCATCTTTGCTCTACTTCCTTTGGAACTGATTCTTTGCTGATGAACTACAGGCTTCCTTGTGATATCTCTTACATAGCAGTATCAAAACCACAACCCCACAGATTCCCTTATCCAAGGAACATTTATGTTCGCTGACAATACTCAGAGTCATTACTATAAACTAAGTACATCTGGATTTTGAATTACTTTACTGAAAGAAAAAAACATTTAATTCACAATGATTGAAGACAATTAAAATACAGCATAAAACAATTTGTAAAATCTACAGATTACCAAGAATTTAAATGGATAGTAGAGTTGGGAAGAATGACTCATTTATACCCCTACAGTGAATGAAAAGAATTCAAATAAGATCCTGCAACCAGTTAACCTTTAATGAATCAATATTGTTCCATGAGTTTCAAAACAGTCAAAAATGTTTCTTCAGCTACCTCTCTGTGTGTAGCACGGTATGATACAATGAAAAGAAAAACAGTTTGAGAGGTGGCCAATGGCCTCAGATAGATTGCAATATATAGTTAGACAAAAGGGTCAGGTTGTATCCATTCATGTATTTATTTTGCCTCTACTGTGTTATATTCTGGGAAAATGAAATTAAACTGTAGAATTTAAAAAGTTTTATATTTCATATATTAGTGAAGGAGGCAGTAATTTGTGAAAAAATAAAGATATATTGAGTGAGGTGTAGTGATTGCTCAAGGATGAAATGGTAACAGTGACATAGATCAGCAAAAATCTGAGGATGGAATAAGGCATTCATTGGATCCTAATGGAAGCTGGACAGGTGGATGAGTTTGTTGCACAAGGAGACATTCAGGGGAGAGGGACCTGTTTGCTCCGGTATGACATGGCATGTGATGGTCAGGAGATATGAGTAGCTCAGTAAAGAGAATCAGGCAAGGGGCAGATGAGCAAGGAGTCTGAATGATGTTTTTAATACTTTAATTTTTGAAAACTGAGTTATGTTTGCCATACAACACTGTGCAAGTTCGTTTGTCATAATAAATGACAAATATTTATTATCTCACAGTTTCTGTGGGTTGAGAATCCAGGCACGGACTATCTCTTTGCCCCTGAACCTAGATCCTTCACAAGACTGCATGCATCAAGGTGCCAGCAGGCACTGTAGTCTCTTTGGAGGCTGGACCTGTGAAGGATCTATGTCCAAGCTTACTCACATAGTGTTGGAAGGATTCAGTTCCTCCTGTGCTTCTGGACTGAGGGCCTCAGTTCTTTGATGACCATTGGCCAGAGACCCCTGCCCATTCCTTGCCATGTGAGCCTCTCCAAGGGTAGCTCACACATGGCAGCTGGCTTCTATCAGAGCCAGCAAGAGAAACAGAGGGTGTCCCTAGCCTAAGCCATAGTGTTTTTGTAACCTGGACCTAGATTGACATCCTATAACTTATGCTGTATTTTATTAATTAACAGCAAGTCAGCAAGCCTAGTGCACAATCAAAGGAAGGGGAGAAGATGAGGATGTAAATTCCAGGATGTGAGGACCACTGGGGCCACCTGAAGATTACTCACAACAATATGGATTCTTACCTTATTCACAAGATTTGCTACAATCTACTGGCCAAACACTAAGGAGCTGTTTTGACAAATGTTCTGGATCTCTGTGAAAACTCATGGGAGGAGAGTTGAGGAGGTGGGATCCCAGATACTCTTAGCCAGGCCCTCCACCCACTTGGATGTCTACTGAAATAAACATGTCAGCAGGGAAGGTAATGAGCATCATGCATCTGAGGCACAGTGCCTGCTGAAGGATTCTAAAAGTCAGCTCCATCAGAGATTCACTGAGGTTCTATTAATCTTGCAGGAAAGCCACAGGGTCTGGCTTTTAATAGAGGAAAAGGTGAGCCACAGCTGTCTTGCAAAGCAGAAGGATATCTCCTCCCACTCTGGCTCCCTCATTGACATTCTACATAAACTTGCGTTAGTCACAGTGCATTAGTTTGTCTTAATTTTGCATTTGTGTTTTTCAGCTCCTACTAATTCCTGAAAGGATAAAGGAGACACAGAGTTAATATGAGATCCTCTATTGAGAATTAAGTGGGTTTGCTGGGGCTTCTTAAGAAGTCTTTGTCAACCATGGTAACTGATTATTTGGGGTTTCTGGACTCTAAGGGTCTGTCTAAGCTTTCAGTCTTAACCTATTATATAGGTAGAAGGGACATAGTTCAGCATGAAAATTGAGGTGACATTCAAGAGCACCTCCTAAACTCTTGGCAATCAGTATTCAAGGAGCACTTAGGGCATTATTTCAGTTAACTCCTGCAAACACTATGCATGCGTGCGTGCATGCTAAATTGCTTCACTCGTGTCCAATTCTTTGCGCCCCCTAGGACTGTAGCCCACCAGGCTTCTCTGGCCATAGCATTCTCCAGGCAAGAATACTGGAATGGGCTGCCATACCATCTTCCCAACCCAAAGATCGAACCCCTGTCTCTTATGTCTCCTGCCTTGGCAAATGGGTTCTTTACCACTAGTGCCACTGAGAAGCCCCAAACACTAGGAATAGCCAGAGTTATTATCATCAGTTGGCAAATGACAAAATGAAATTTGGAGAAGTTAGGTCACTGGCTCAAGGCTATTCTGGCCACAGGCATGATCCAAGGTCTGGTGAAGGCTTGCCTGACTGCAGAGCCCCCACTCCATGGCACATCTATGTTCTTCCTAGAGGAACATAATCACAAAAGCAACAAGGAAGCAACAAAAACAAAACACTTCATACCCTCAGATGGCTTGTACTTAGAAATCAGGCTCACACTTCTTCACTTTTCTTAATACTGGTATAAGTGTTGGTGCTGGTATAAGTGTTGGTGCAGGTATAAATATTGAGACTGACACTGTTAGTGATGTTCATTCAGTATGTCCAGGAAATTAAACCCAGGGCCTTGGAATGTGGCATGTGTGTGTGCATTAATGTATGCTAGTAATTCAGTTGTGTCTGACTCTGCGACCCCATGGACAGTAGCCTGTCAGACTCCTCTGTCCATGGAATTCTCCAGGCAAGAACACTGGAGTGGGTAGTCATTCCCTTCTTCAAGGGGATCTTCCCAACCCAGGGACAGAATCTGGGTCTCCTGCATTGCGGGTTAATTCTTTACTAGCTGAGCCACCAGGGAAGCCTGGAGCATGGCATCAGTTCAGTTCAGCTGCTCAGTCATGTCCGACACCTCGCGACCCCATGGAATGCAGTATGCCAGGCTTCCCTGTCCATCGCCAGCTCCCAGAGTTTACTCAAACTCATATCCATTGAGTTGGTGATGCCATCCAACCATCTCATCCTTCATCATCCCCATCTCCTCCCATCTTCAATCTTTCCCAGCATCAGGGTCTTTTCCAATTAGTCAGTTCCTCGCATGAGGTGGTCAAAGTATTGGAGCTTCAGCTTCAGCATCAGTCCTTCCAATGAATATTCAGGACTAATTTCCTTTAGGATTGATTGGTTTGATTTCCTTGAGTCCAACAGATTCTCAAGAGTCTTACCCAGCACCACAGTTCAAAAGCATCAATTCTTTGGCACTCAGCTTTCTTTATGGTCCAACTCGCACAACCATCCATGACTACTGGAAAAACCATAGCTTTAACTAGATGGACCTTTGTTGGCAAAGGTCTCTGCTTTTAAATATGTTTTCTAGGTTGGTCATAGCTTTTCTTCCCAGGAGCAAGCATCTTTTAATTTCATGGCTTCAGTCACCATCTGAAATGATTTTGGAGCCTAAATAGATAAAGTCTCTCACTGTTTCCATTGTTTCCCCATCTATTTGCCATGAAGTGATGGAACCAGATGCCATCTGTTGACCAGATGACTCGATATTTCTGAACGTTGAGTTTTAAGCCAGCTTTTTCATTCTCTTCTTTCATATTCATCAAGATGCTCTAGTTCCACTTTGCTTTCTGCCATAAGGGTGGCATCATCTGTTTATCTGAGGTTATTGATGTTTCTCCTGGCAGGCTTGATCCCAGCTTGTGCTTCATCCAGCCCAGTGTTTCTCATGATGTCCTCTGCATAGAAGTTAAATAAGCAGGGTGACAATATACAGCCTTGACATACTCCTTTCCTAATTTAGAACCAGTCTGTTGTTCCATGTCCAGTTCTAACTGTTGCTTCTTAACCTGCATACAAATTTCTCAAGAGGCAGGTAAGGTGGTCTGGTATTCCCATCTCTTGAAGAATCTTTCACAGTTTGTTGTGATCCACACAAAGGCTTTGGCATAGTCAATAAAGCATATGTAGATGTTTTTTCTGGAACTCTCTTGCTTTTTTGATGATCCAGTGGATGTTGACAATTTGATCCCTGGTTCCTCTGACTTTTCTAAATCCAGCTTGAATATCTGAAAGTTCTTGGTTCACATACCATTGAAGCCTGACTTGGAGAATTTTGAGCATTACTTTGCTAACGTGTGAGATGAATGCAATTGTGTAGTAGTTTGAACATTCTTTGGCATTGCCTTTCTTTGGGATTGCAATGAAAAGTGACCTTTTCAGTCCTGTGGCCACTGCTGAATTTTCCAAATTTGCTGGCATATGGAATGCATGGCATGCCTGAGTTCAAATCCCGGCTCCTTTTTCTACTATCTGTGCGACCTTGGTGAAGTTACTAAAACTCTGTGAACCTCGGTTTATTCGTCTGTAAAATGGAGCTAAAAGTGCCATTAATGTGTGGTTCCTAGGAAGAGCTTTTGACATGTGGAAGTGGCTTCCTTCTTTGGAATAAGGGACAGTTAAGCATTTAGTGCTTCTCTGAGGATTTGCTTGGATTCCTTCATCAAATGGAAGTTTTCAAGCTATGTTCGTAAGTAGTCTTATATCTTTAATGGAAATAGTTATATTCAAGCTTAGCTGTTAAGGTTTGTCTTTTTGTGAAGCATCACTAAAATTACTTTTCACCGAAATGTGTTCCCCAGACTATTTTCCCCTAAAGATGGCTGGGCATTGATTAGGGATACCCTCATGGCCAAGGTGCCAGTGGCCCATGGTGAAAGGGAAGGGCCACTGAATCAGAAGCGGATAATCTTGTTATAGCCCACTCGAGATGGCCTGATTCCCCAATGTTACTAAATGCTACTGAATTAAACAAGCAACCACTGTCCCATTTTAAATATATGTTTCCTGCAATTTTCTAAGGAGCATTTGAAAAAAATGTAGTCATATGCTGACTTAAAAAAACACAAAATCCAGCTACATGGTACATCTTAAAGTAAGTGTTTCAGGGACAGAAAAACTCAAATAACATCTAATACAAAGATCCAACTAGGAGGAAACAGAGTGTCCCTTAGGTCTGCGAGCTCATTGAATGGACATTGATGGATTTGTTTTCCTTTCAGATTAAATTGAACTTCTGATGTGAAAGTAGTTTACTGGCTTCTGATCTTGAAAGCAACATTTTTTTTTTTCTCCCAATAACTAAATTTCTCTTGTTTAGGTGTTTTAGCTTTTTAGCAGCTTGAAAAGTGGCACATTGGAGTATTGGAAGATTCAGAAGAAATTGCTTAAAAAATGTTGAAAGAAACAGAATTTGGCTATCTTTACTTTCCCTCTGGTAAAGTGGTGTCTGGCAAATGGACTGTTCTAGGGGCTTGAATATTTTCTCTTAGGCTCAAATGCCCAAAGATATGCAAAATAACATTTCAGCAATTTTTCATAGCTTGACAAGATAAATATTATCAGAACTGAATGTGAACATTTGTGTAAATGAGGGCTGGCCTTTAACAATGGAGATAACGCATAGGAGTGTTAAGTAGATGTCAGCGTTGGCTGTTAATTAGATAATGTCTGTACTGAGAACTCATTTTACCTTCGCATCTGTGGATGCAATCTCATCTTCAGGGTTAGCTGGCTTAGGAAAAGATATCTTATGCTAATTTATAGCTCAATAATTTTTAATTTCAGACATTAGCAGATAAAAATATCTAAATATGGCAGAGACACCCACATAAACGCAGAATAAATGCTATTGTTTATGTCTGACTGCTAGCTTTCCTTGTCATCTTTGATTACATGTTACACTTGTCAAACACTAAGTAATCAACATTGGTTCCTCACTGCTCCATAAATTTTAGACTTTATTTGGATTTCATCAGTTTTTCCATCAATGTCCTCTTGCTATTCCAGGATGAAGATCAGGTACCATGATGTGTTTAAGTGTATATCTCCTGAGTTTCTTCTGTTTGTGGCAGTTTCTGAGTTATTACTTGCTTTTTGTGACTTTGGCAATATTACTATGTGCTAGCCAAGTATCCTGTGGGATTTCTCCCAGCTTGGGTATATCTGATGTTTTTTCTCATGAATTGACTGAGGTGAAGGTCTTTCTGATCACAGTATATGATGGGGTCACAACAGCCACATGATATATCTGATGATGCTACTATCCCCCCCCCTTTTTTTTTTACTAAAAGATACACTAAAACATGAAATACTAAAGAGTATATCAAATGACTTATTTTTGCATTCTAGGTAGGAGTGATTTAGAGTGAAAGGAGGGAGTTTCATTAAAAAATACTCTGGATATACCTTAGCCCTTCTGCATATCTGAACTTGGAGTAAGTCAAATGAGGGAACATCTGGGTTATGCCTTTTTAAAAAAAAAGTAGTTTTCTTTTTTGTTGTTATTGTTATTGTTTGTTTTTATTTCATAATCATAAATTTAACTTTGCAATCCAGCTAAACTTGGAGGGGGATAAGGAAAATATGGAACCTGAAGAACTATAGCAAAAGCACAAAGATTATAGGATATTTCAAGCAGATAAGGGTAAGGGGTGCTCTCCGGGACTACAGAAGGAATGGTCTGGTGGCTAGGTAAAACACAAGTCAAATTTAGTAGATTTTTCCACAGTCAGAAATGGTGATCTTGCTGGTCTTGCCATTCCTGGATCCAGAGCACTCCATGGCTTCTAGAATATTCATGCCCTCTTTCACCTTGCCAAAGACCACATGCTTGCCATCCAACCACTCAGTCTTGGCAGTGCAGATGAAAAACTGGGAACCATTGTGTTGGGGCCAGCATTTACCATGGACAAGGTGCCAGGACCTGTATGCTTCAGGATGACATTCTCATCATCAAATTTCTTGCCATAGATGGACTTGCCACCAGTACCATTATGGCATGTGAAGTCACCACCCTGGCACATAAATCCCAGAATTATTCCCTGTAAAAACGGGAATCTTTATAACCAAATCCTTTCTCCCCAGTGCTCTGAGCATGAAAGTTTTCTGCTGTCTTTGGAACTTTGTTTGCAAACAGCTCTAAAGAGACATGGCCCAAAGGCTTGCTGTTGACACCGATGTTAAAGAAGAAGATGAGGTTGACCATGGCTGGACAGCTCAAGAGACTCTGGGGTGGCAGCATCTGCAAGGCCTAAAATAGTTTTCTTTAGGAACTGTCAACGTGTTGTTGTTGAATTGTGGACTTGTAACTCTGCATGGACTATGGCCAGTCAATAATATGTACTTAAAAGCTGCATTATTGCAAAATGAGTGTTTTATCCAGGTACCCATTCTTTTATTGTTATTTGCTTTTTCAACTTTGTTTTAGTGACTTAAAGAAAATCTTCTTAAGGCACAATTTTCCTCAAATCCATTCCAAGTTGTTTCAGTTCAGTTCAGTTCAGTTGCTCAGTTGTGTCCGACTCTTTGCAACCCCATGAATCGCAGCACGCTGGGACCAGATGCCATGATCTTCGTTTTCTGAATGTTGAGCTTTAAGCCGACTTTTTCACTCTCCACTTTGTTTAGGAATGGATAAGTAAGATGTAGTATCTGTATATGTACCCAATGGAATATTACTCAGTCATTACAAAGAATGAACTAAGGCAATTTGCAGCAGCATGGATGACTAGAGTGCGCCATTCTGAGTGAAGTAAATCAGACAGAGAAAGATAAATGTCATATGACATCCTTTATATGTGGAATAAAAAGAAATGATAGAAATGAATTTACTCACAAAACAGAAAGAGACTCACAGACTTAGAAAATGAACTCCTGGCTGCCAGGGGGAAGGGACAGTTCAGGACTTTGGTAAGGTCATATACGCACTGCTGTGTTTAAAGTGGATAACCAGCAAAAAACTATTACATAGCACTTGGAACTCTGCTCAATGTCATGTGCCAGCCTGGATGGGAGAGGGGTTTAGGAGAGAATGGATACATACAACTGTATGGCTGAGTCCCTTCACTGTTCACCTGAAACTATCACAACATTGTTAATTGGTTACTCCCCAATACAAAATGTTTTTGTCATTAAAAAAATAAAGTTAAAAAATTATCTTTAAGAAATAATAACAAAAATTTAAAAAATAGTCATAATTTTGGGCATGCACTTATGTGGATATGAACTAGAGAGATGATTGTCATTTTTTAAAAAGATAAGATGAAATGAGGAAAATTTTGTAGAACCCAGTGATTATCTTGAAGGAGAGGATCACGAATGATTTTAAAGTATGAAGCATGTACCAGGTGAATGACGATATCAATGATAATTAGGTCTAGATAGGAAGGTAAACTTGGATAATGACTCCATTTTACTTGGATTTCAGTTTCAAAAGATATTATTGTTCTTACTTATGGGGCCATCAAAGAAACAGTTGAAAATGTGGGGCTGAATGTCATAAAGAAGGTCAGTGTTGAAGAGAGAGCCTGTTTGAAATGAAGTAGCATTAAATGGAAAAGTTATTTTAGAGATCTCCAAACATGGGCACTCCTTAATCTCTGCAATTTATTCAGTGGAACCAACTCTCCACGCCAAACACTTCTTTGGCTGTCCCCATTGCAGCCTCTCATTACGACTTTGGGATAAAAGCAAACCAAGGTCAAGTATCAGATCCCTGCAGGGAGATAACCTGAGCCCTTTGTCTGATGAAATCTCTGCACCTGTCAGCTCACTTCTACTTCAGGGAAATCCAAAGCAGCTTCTTCCCTTAATGTTCAAAATTCAGCACTTTGAACTGAGTCAGGTGCCTTGCTGCTGCTCGTCTCGCCTCATCTCCAGTGATCCAGCAAACTGAGCATTTGCTGGCAGCCCTGATCAACTCCTGGGATTTTAAGACCCTTGGCAGCTGGAGCTGTGTTTTATATTGCTCTTTACTTTTCAAAGTTCTTGACATGGAACAGGAAGTGTACCACTCACATCACAGGAGGAAAACATGAGCTAGAGAGTCAGGTATCTTGGAGTTCAGAATCTTGCTCTGCCATTTACACTTGAGCACCTAGGGATGTTGCTTAATCCTATGGAGCTGAAGATTCCCCCTCTGAAATTATAGGAGAATAGTGTACACTTCATAGAGAAGTTGTAAGCATTATGTGTGGCAACATATTAAAGCTCTTAGCACAGAGTCTGGACATAATATTCACTTGATAAAAGATAAGAGTAACAGACACCTACCTATGTAGCATTTACCAAGGTTTGGGTATTACACTAAGTAAATTTAACTTAACTCATCCACTTAATCCCCTATAACAACTTAATGAGCTCAGCAGATATTGTTACCCATTTCATAGGTGGGCAAACTGAAGATTGGTAAGCCATCTTGCCTAAAGTCAAACAGTTAGAAGTAGTAAAAAGTAGACAGCTGGACTCTTAATCTTTACTCTTAAACAATATGATATACCATTATTATGCATATAGCACACAATAGTAAAAATGATACCTATTATCACTATTCATAAAGATTCTTTGTGTTACTATTTGGGTAGGGACAAGTGCTGTAAACACTCTTACTTAATACTGCTTTAGTCATTCTAGTCACTAGGACAAGAAAAATGAAATATACACACAATAGAAAATTATTTTTTTTAGGTGTTGGCTCTCTGGCATGAAAATTCCAAATAATACATCTAAATAGAAGAAAAGCTGGTTACTAAAAAAGTTCAAAAACTGTCCTCTGTATCAACTACATCAGGCAGCATTCATGAGTGCTCCACAATGCCTCTCACACACATTTTAAGAGTTGATGCTGGCTGCTGTTTGGGAGATCAGCAGATACTGTCAACCAGAATCCAGGAGCCTCTTCAGCTTTGCTCAGTTCAGTTCAGTCGCGCAGTCATGTCTGACTTTTTGCATCCCATGGACTGCAGCACGCCAGGCTTCCTTGTCCGTTATCAACTCCCGAAGTTTGCTCAAACTCATGTCCATCAAGTCAGTGATGCCATCTAGCAATCTCATCCTCTGTCCTCCCCTTCCCCTCCTGCCTTCAAACTTTTCCAGCACCAGGGTCTTTTCCAGTGGGTCAGTTCTTCACATCAGGTGGCCAAAGTATTGGAGTTTCAGCTTCAACTTGGTAATGCTGGGTTAAGATACTATCAGCTTTCAATACCACATTCCCATGAGCCTTCACCAACAATATCTTGAGTTGTGTGTTTCCACCCAGTCTCCTCAAGACCAGTCCAGCTCTTAACACCATATCCTAAAACCACACTACATGGTTTAGGCTTAAGTTATAACACCAACCCATTTCTCTACCAAAGTCTGTTCTACTATTTCTGGGTAACAAATGATCACGAACCTTAGTTGTATGCAAACACCATTTTAATTGTTTTTAATTTCAATTTTGCTGACAAAAACTGACACATAAAATTGTAAGATATTTAAGTAATACTTTATGGTGGTTTGCTCAACGAATACATTGTGAAAGGATTCCCTAATCTAATTAATACATCCATCACCTCATATATTATTCTCTCTTAGAAGAACATTTCAGTTCTTCTCTCTTAGGAAATTTCATTTATACAATGTTATGTTATCAACTATGCTCACCATATTTTACATTAGACTTTTTACCTTATTCACGTTATAGCTGAAAGTTTGTACCCTTTAGTCATACTTTTCCTATTTTTCCTCACACCTCTGCCCCTGGAAACCACTATTCTATTCTCTCTTTCCACAATTTTGACTTTTTAAGAGATAGCATGAAGTGTTTGACTTTTTCTGCCTGACATTTCTCTTAGCAAAATGCCTTCAAGTTCTATCTTTGTTGTCACAAATGGCAGGTTTCCCTTCATTATCATGGCTGAATAATATTCCATTGACTGAGTGCATATATAAGTACACCACATCTTCTTTATCTGTTCAACCATCAATGAACATTTCAGTTATGTCTATGTCTTGACTACTGTGAATTGTGGCTGCTGCTGCTGCTAAGTCACTTCAGTCGTGTCCGACTCTGTGTGACCCCATAGACGGCAGCCCACCAGGCTCCCCCATCCCTGGGATTCTCCAGGCAAGAATACTGGAGTGGGTTGCCATTTCCTTCTCCAATGCANATGTCTTTTGAGTAGAGAACTTAGTCCCTGTCTCTTATACACATCTAGATGTGTATAAGAGACAGCATTGATGTGAAGGGGCTTACCCTCTATGTTTTCTTTCAGGGGTTGTATGACTTCAGGTCTTACATTCTAGTCTTTAATCCATTTTGACTCGACACTTATGATGGTATAAAATAATGATCTGAATTCACTCTTTTGCATGAGATGTCCAATTTTCCAACACCATTTATTGACTATCTTTTCTCCACTGTATCATCCTGATTGCTTTGTCTCATGTTAATTAACTATATATGCATAGGCTTAAATCCTGGCTCATTATTGTGTGGTATGGAGTTCTGTGTCTGTTTTTATGTCAATTTCATCCTATTTTGAGTACTATAGCTTGCAAAGTAATTTGAAATTAAGAAGTACTATGACTGCAGATTTATTCTTCTTTCTCAAGATTCTTTTGACTATTTAGGGTCTTTTGTGGTTTCATACAATTTCAAAATAGTTCATTCCAGTTCTTTGAAAAATGCTGTTGGAGTTTTGTTACTGTTGGATACTACTGGAAATGGAACCAAATCTGTAGATTGCTTTGGGTCTTAAGGACATTTTAACAATGTTAATTCTGCCAATCCATGGACATGGAATATCTTTCCATTCATATGTATCATCTTCAATTTCTTTCATCAATGTCTCAGTTTTCAGTGTATAGATCTTTACCTCCTTCATCAAATTTATATCTAGGTACTAATTTTTGATGCAGTTGTAAGTGGAATTGTTTTCTTAACTTCTCTCTCTGCTAGTTCATTTTTAGTGTACAGAAACTAAACCGATTTTGGTACATTTATTTTGTATCTTGTGACTCTACCAAATTCATTTATTAGTTCTAATAGTATTTGGTGAAGTCTTTCAGGCTGTCTATGTGTCACCTAGAAACAGAGCCAGCTTTTCTTCTTTTAAATTTTGGATATTTTTTGATTTCTTTCTCTTGCCTAAACTGCTTTGGCTAGGACTTCCAGCACTATGTTAAATAGTGAGTGGGTACCCTTGTTTTATTCCTGATCTTAGAGGAAATAATTTCAGCTTTTCACTACTAAAATTGATGTCAGCTGTGGACTTGTCATATATGCATTATTATTTTGAAGTAGAGTCTCGCACGACTGAGTGACTTTACTTTCACTTTTCACTTTTGTGCATTGGAGAAAGAAATGACAATCCACTCCAGTGTTCTTGCCTGGAGAATCCCAGGGGGAGCCTGGTGGGATGCTGTCTATGGGGTCGCACAGAGTTGGACACGACTAAAGTGACAGCAGCAGCAGCAGCAATTTTGCTCTATATGCAGTTTGTTGAAAGTTTTTACCACAAGTGGATTCTGAATTTGTCAAAAGCTTTTCTTTATTGCATCTATTGAAATGATCATATGATCTTTGTCCTTCATTTTGTTAATTTGGTGTATCACATAGATTGATTTACATGTCAAACCCATCTTGACATCCCTGGAATAAATATCACTTGATTATGGCATGCAGTCCTTTGGCTGTATAATTGAATTTGAAGTGAAGTGAAGTGAAGTGAAGTGAAGTCGCTCAGTCATGTCCGACTCTTTGCGACCCCATGGACTGTAGCCTACCGGGCTCCTCCCTCCATGGGATTCTCCAGCCAAGAGTACCTGGAGTGGGTTGCCATTTCCTTCTCCAGGGGATCTTCCCGACCCAGGGATCGAACCCGGGTCTCCCGCATTCCAGGCAGCCGCTTTAACCTCTAAGCCACCAGGGAAGCCCATAATTGAATTTAGTTTGCTAATATTTTGTTGAGTATTTTTTTCAATTATGTTCTTTTCTTGTAGTGTCCTTGTCTGGCTTTGTTACTGTTGGCTTTGTAAAGCGAGTTTGGAATTGCTTCTTCCTCTTTAATTTTTTNGATCTTCCCGACCCAGGGATCGAACCCGGGTCTCCCGCATTCCAGGCAGCCGCTTTAACCTCTAAGCCACTGTAATGGTCAGTGTTTAAGCCCACTCCTTGGAATCCTGATTCTATTGGTCTTGTGTGGGACTGGGCATGTATACTTTAGAAAGCTCTCTAAGTAATTCTAATAAGTAGTCAAGAGTGAGAACCACTGATTTATCTGCTAAAGCTAAAATGTAATCTAGTAGATTTATGTATGCAAACAGATATCCTTGCTGTGAGGTTCATTAACAGTATGTTTGTCACCAACCAATAAGATTTTGCATATATAGTACTTTTAAAATGGTAGAAACTTGGATTATAGTCAAAGTAAAATTTTAACAATATTTCTATCCATTTATCTTCTTTGAAAAACTTACTACTAAAAACAAGGCATTGTATAAATTCTGAGGGGCTTTTTCATTTCCTCTATTGATTGCTTTACTGTTTCTCCATAACCGTGTACATTCTTTCTTCTGTGTTTTTGAAAGCAATGCTTATCTGTGATCAAGAGAGTTCCTTTAAATGGGAAACTGAGATGAAGAAGTGAAGGTTTTCTTTCATGGTGTTTGGTATATATGGGCTTTTTGGCTGCCTGTTAAAGGGGATTCACGCTGAGAGGGAATATACTGCCTGTTAGGAAGATCTGCTGAGACATAAAAGAAGGTAGTGAACATGAAGATTCCAAGAGGGAAGCTGAGCCTATGAAGCTGGATTGGAGACATAGTTTGAACAAGTTAAAGTGGGAACAGGGACCTTCTGCCTAAAAATAATTGATTGCATATAGAGGTAGACATGAACCAAAGGAAAGTTTGAAATACAATATTCAGAAGACTCCCAGGAGACCTGAGTGTGAGAGGATAATATTGTATAGACTAAAGTGATTGAAGAGCAATTACAGAAATATATCAGGGAGCTGGGACCAAACAGCTCCAACGAAGGTTGGAGAGAGTGCAACATGTCATCATTGTTAGCAAATATTTAAATGAAGTTTCCCACTTTATATAAGTGATTTGAGGGTCATGGCAATGACCAGAAGCATGCCCTGCAGTCTTTGGTGTTGGTCCTTGAAGTGTGTCTTGGCACCCCTCATTCTCACTGCTGTGATGGGTGAGCCCACAAACCACCTATTTCACATGGGAATGACTCATCACATGGCGAGTCTGGGTCATCCCAGGAGCCTTGACAGACTGCGAGAGGCTCTTTGATGTCCAGCAACTTCTTACCTGTGCCCTCAGCCCATCTTACTGGCTGACTTTGTCCTTTAAAGTGCTCAGAATGCAGTACACAGAAAACAGTAGTCCATTTCTTCTAGAACAGAGTCACCAGTGCTTTATGGACACTTTGAAGATCAGTGTGCTTAAATCATTTCTAAAGCTGTAGTGTACAACTTATGAATATACTTTTTCTTAAACTGTGGAACACTAGTTCTGTTCCTAGCCAAAAAATCTGCATGAGGTTATTTTAGGTTTGCTAGTCTGAGCCTAACTGACATTTATGGTCAGTGAGAATCTACTTATTCTATAGGTATCCCTTTCTGTGTGGCTAACTTCAGCTTCTGTCTCAGGAGGGCCATCTAGACCTATTTTAATGTAGCCCCAGGGAACACGACTTCTTAAAACACACACACACACACACACACAAACAGGTTGAATCAATTCAGGAGACATGCAAATAAAGTTAAAAAATACAAGGAGAATCATTGATAGAAGTGCTTTTTCAAATAAGGTTAAAAAAAAAAAAAGAGCTAGATTTCACACCATCTGTATTATATATACTCACCACTGCTTTTAATGAACTGCTGTGTCACATTTTAAGATTAGAAGACAAAAACTNAAAACAGGTTGAATCAATTCAGGAGACATGCAAATAAAGTTAAAAAATACAAGGAGAATCATTGATAGAAGTGCTTTTTCAAATAAGGTTAAAAAAAAAAAAAGAGCTAGATTTCACACCATCTGTATTATATATACTCACCACTGCTTTTAATGAACTGCTGTGTCACATTTTAAGATTAGAAGACAAAAACTATACTAAATTCAAGGCTGTATCCTCTGGGAGAGCAATAAAAATACTTTTGAGTTGAAAATACAACT
Organism: Oreotragus oreotragus; assembly: GCA_006410675.1. Classification (NCBI taxonomy): domain Eukaryota; kingdom Metazoa; phylum Chordata; class Mammalia; order Artiodactyla; family Bovidae; genus Oreotragus; species Oreotragus oreotragus. Next base: position 71,796 of record SJYX01013880.1, on the reverse strand, counting down.
TTAAGTGCTAGTGAAATTCAGCAGAAAAATTAAGTCAAAGTGTCAAGCTTATTAACCAAGTATCAATAACAGAAGTATTTAATTATTTCCAAAAGGAAACAAGAAAAGGGAAAGTAATTGTCAGGTAACTTCTAGCTGGGCAGTAACTCCAAGGTGATGTTTAACACTACATACATTCACACTAAATGCATTCGTAATACTCAGTACATCTGTATTTCCTCAATATGGTAAGAGACTATCTTGGATTTTTCTTTTCTTTAACAAAGTAACTAACTATTAAAAACTAGATGACTGGATGGCATTACCGACTCAATGGACGCGAGTCTGAGTGAACTCCGGAAGTTGGTGATGGACAGGGAGGCCTGGCATGCTGTGATTCATGGAGTTGCAAAGAGTTGGACAAGACTGAGTGACTGAACTGAACTGAACTGAGGCAATTTGAATATCTTCTTTGGGGAAAAAAAAATGTATATCTATTCAGTTCCTCTGCCTGTTTTTAATTGGATTGTTTGCAATTGAGTTGTATGAGTTTTTAAAAAATAGTTTGGATATTAATCCCTTATCAGATATATTATTTGCAAATATTTTTTTTACAGCTCAATGGGTTGCCTTTTTATTTTGTTGATGGCTTCCTCTGCTGTGCAGAAGATTTAAAGTTTGATGTAGTCCCACTAGTTTATTTTTATTTTTGTTGCTTTTGATTTGTTGTCAATTCCAAAATAATTATTGCCAACATTGATGTGAAGGGGCTTACCCTCTATGTTTTCTTTCAGGGGTTGTATGACTTCAGGTCTTACATTCTAGTCTTTAATCCATTTTGACTCGACACTTATGATGGTATAAAATAATGATCTGAATTCACTCTTTTGCATGAGATGTCCAATTTTCCAACACCATTTATTGACTATCTTTTCTCCACTGTATCATCCTGATTGCTTTGTCTCATGTTAATTAACTATATATGCATAGGCTTAAATCCTGGCTCATTATTGTGTGGTATGGAGTTCTGTGTCTGTTTTTATGTCAATTTCATCCTATTTTGAGTACTATAGCTTGCAAAGTAATTTGAAATTAAGAAGTACTATGACTGCAGATTTATTCTTCTTTCTCAAGATTCTTTTGACTATTTAGGGTCTTTTGTGGTTTCATACAATTTCAAAATAGTTCATTCCAGTTCTTTGAAAAATGCTGTTGGAGTTTTGTTACTGTTGGATACTACTGGAAATGGAACCAAATCTGTAGATTGCTTTGGGTCTTAAGGACATTTTAACAATGTTAATTCTGCCAATCCATGGACATGGAATATCTTTCCATTCATATGTATCATCTTCAATTTCTTTCATCAATGTCTCAGTTTTCAGTGTATAGATCTTTACCTCCTTCATCAAATTTATATCTAGGTACTAATTTTTGATGCAGTTGTAAGTGGAATTGTTTTCTTAACTTCTCTCTCTGCTAGTTCATTTTTAGTGTACAGAAACTAAACCGATTTTGGTACATTTATTTTGTATCTTGTGACTCTACCAAATTCATTTATTAGTTCTAATAGTATTTGGTGAAGTCTTTCAGGCTGTCTATGTGTCACCTAGAAACAGAGCCAGCTTTTCTTCTTTTAAATTTTGGATATTTTTTGATTTCTTTCTCTTGCCTAAACTGCTTTGGCTAGGACTTCCAGCACTATGTTAAATAGTGAGTGGGTACCCTTGTTTTATTCCTGATCTTAGAGGAAATAATTTCAGCTTTTCACTACTAAAATTGATGTCAGCTGTGGACTTGTCATATATGCATTATTATTTTGAAGTAGAGTCTCGCACGACTGAGTGACTTTACTTTCACTTTTCACTTTTGTGCATTGGAGAAAGAAATGACAATCCACTCCAGTGTTCTTGCCTGGAGAATCCTAGGGGGAGCCTGGTGGGATGCTGTCTATGGGGTCGCACAGAGTTGGACACGACTAAAGTGACAGCAGCAGCAGCAGCAATTTTGCTCTATATGCAGTTTGTTGAAAGTTTTTACCACAAGTGGATTCTGAATTTGTCAAAAGCTTTTCTTTATTGCATCTATTGAAATGATCATATGATCTTTGTCCTTCATTTTGTTAATTTGGTGTATCACATAGATTGATTTACATGTCAAACCCATCTTGACATCCCTGGAATAAATATCACTTGATTATGGCATGCAGTCCTTTGGCTGTATAATTGAATTTGAAGTGAAGTGAAGTGAAGTGAAGTGAAGTCGCTCAGTCATGTCCGACTCTTTGCGACCCCATGGACTGTAGCCTACCGGGCTCCTCCCTCCATGGGATTCTCCAGCCAAGAGTACCTGGAGTGGGTTGCCATTTCCTTCTCCAGGGGATCTTCCCGACCCAGGGATCGAACCCGGGTCTCCCGCATTCGAGGCAGCCGCTTTAACCTCTAAGCCACCAGGGAAGCCCATAATTGAATTTAGTTTGCTAATATTTTGTTGAGTATTTTTTTCAATTATGTTCTTTTCTTGTAGTGTCCTTGTCTGGCTTTGTTACTGTTGGCTTTGTAAAGCGAGTTTGGAATTGCTTCTTCCTCTTTAATTTTTTTGAGAAATTTGAGAAGGATTGGTATCAATTCTTTAAATGGTTAGTAGAATTCAGTTGTGAAGCTGTCTGACCCTTGACTTTTCTTTGGTAGGGGATTTTTGATTACTGATTCAATCTTCTTCCTAATAATTGGTCTATTCATATTTCCTATTTCTTCTTGATTCAGTATTGGTGGGTTTATATTTGAATGAATTTATCCATTTTTTTTGTAGGTTGCCTATTTTGGGGGGCATTTAATTGCCCATAGTAGTCTTATGATCCTCTGTATTCCTTTATTATCAGTTGTAATATCTCCTATTTAATTTCTAATTTTATTTAAGTTCTCTCTCTTTGGTAATTCTAGCTAACATTTATCTCTATTTTGGGTTCAGATGGTTAAGAATCTGCTTGCAATGTAGGAGACTCCAGTTTGATATCTGAATAGGCAAGGTCCCCTGGAGAAGGGAATAACCATGCACTCTACTGTTCTTGCCTGGAGGATTCCATGGTTGGAGAAGCCTCATGGGCTCCAGTCCATGGGGCTGCAAAGAGTCGAACATGATTAAGTGACTATTACTTTCATTTTATATTTGTTTAGTCTCTATTTTTAAAATTTCCTTTCTGATTGTTGTTATTTCCCTTCTTCTAATAATTTTGGGCTCAGTTTGCTTTCTTTTTCGAATTCCTTGAGATATAAAGTTAGTTGTTTTTTTTTTAGTCTTTGTGACTGTCATTATGTACAACCCTCCTAGAACTACTTTTGATGCATCCCATAAGTTTCAGTATGTTGTATTTTCATTTTCATTTGTCAATAGTTTTTGATTTCCCTTTTGATTTCTTCTTGATTCATTCATGATCCAGGATTATTTTAATCTTCAAAGATTTGTGAATTTTTTAGTTTTGTCCTTGTAACTGATTTCTATTTTTCATGTGCCTATTAGCCATCTGCACATCCTCTTTGGAAAAATTTATATTCAATTCTTCTGCCCATTTTCTAACCAGGTCATTTGTTGTTTTGAGTTCTATGAGCTACTTTTAAATATTGAATATTAATCCCTTATTGGTCGTATTTGCAAATATTTTCTCCCATTGTTAGTAGTCTTTTCCTTTTGTCTATGGTTTCCTTTGCTGTGCAAAAGGTTTTAAGTTTAATTAGTTCTCATTTGTTTATTGTTGCTTTTTTCCCTTTTGTTTTAAGAGACAGATCCAAAAAGATATTCTGTGATTTGTGTCAACAGTGTTCTGCCCACGATTTCCCCTAAGAGTTTTATGGTATCTGATCTTACATTTAACTCTTGAATGTATTTTATTTATTTTTTATGTTGTTAGAAAATGTTCTAATTTCATTCTTTTTAGCTGTGCAGTTTTCCCAGCACCACTTTTTGAAAAGACTGTCTTTTCAGACTTATATAGTGCTGCCTCTTTTGTCACTGATTAATTGACTATATGTGTGTGGGCATATTTCTGGACTCTCCACTCTGTTTCATTCATCTATTAATAACTATTTGTGTGTGTGTGTGTGTGTGTGTGTGTGTGTGCACCAATACCATACTGTTTTGATTACTGTAGCTTTGTGGTATAGTCTGAAGTCAGGGAGTATGACACCTCCAGGTCTGTTGTTCTCTCTCAAGATTATTTTGGCCATTCAGGTTCTTTTTGCTTCCAAACAGATTTTAAAATTATTTATTCCAGTTCTGTGAAAAATATTATTTGTATTTTGATTGAGGTTCTATTGAATCTGTAGATTGCCTTTGGTAATATGCTCATTTATAAATTTTCAGTTCTTTCAGTCCAAGTACATGGTGTATCTTTTCATCTGTCTGTGTCGTCTTCAATTTCTTTCAGCAATGTCTTATAGTTTTCTGAGAATAGGTCTTTTACTTCCTCAGGTAGGTTTATTCCTAGGTATTTTATCCTTTTTAAGGTTATAGTAAATGGAATTGTTTCCTTAGTTTCTCTTTCTGACAGTTTGTTGTTAGTATATAGAAATACAATGTACTTTTGAATACTAATTTTGTATCCTGCAATTTTACTGAATTCATTAATGAGCTCTAGTAAACTACTAGTGGAGAAGCTTAAGTTTTTAAGGCTTATTTTGTGGTCTAAAACATGATCTATTGAGGAATTTCCTATGTGCATTTGAGAAGGCTATATATTATCTGCTTGTTGGATGGAATATTCTGTAAACATTTGTTAAATCCATCTGGTCTGATGTTCCATTTAACTCTAATGTTTCCTCATTGATTCTTTTGTCTACATGACCTACCATGTTACAAGTGGGGTAGTAAAGTCCCATAATATTTTTGTATTGCTTTATATCTCTCCTTTCAGATCTGTTAATTTTTGCATTACATATTTAGGTGCTCCTATGTTGGATGCAGGGCTTCCCTGGTGGCTCAGACAGTAAAGAATCTTCCTGCAATGCAGGATACGTGGGTTCAATCCCTGAGTTGGGAAGACACCCTGGAGGAGGGCAAGGCAACTCATTCCAGTATTCCTGCCTAGAGAATCCCTATAGACAGATATTCATGGCAGGCTATAGGCAAATGTCCCTGGGGTCGCAAAGAGTCAGACCTGACTGAGTGACTAAGCACAGTCCAGCACATATTGGGTACATGACTTCCCAGGTGGCTCTAGCAGTGAAGAACTCACCTGCCAATGTAAGAGACATAAGAGATGTGGGTCTGATCCCTGGGTTGGGAAGATCCCCTGGAGGAGGGCATGGCACCTTACTCCAGTATTCTTGCTTGGAGAATCCCATGGACAGAGGAGTCTGGTGGGCTACAGTCCATAGGATTGCAGAGTCAGATAAAACTGAAGCAACTTAGCATGCATATACATGCATATTGGGTGCACAGATATTTATAAATGTTATATTTTCTTGTTTAATTGACTATTTTATTATTATTTATTATATAATGCCTTCCATTTTTCTATTTATATTTGTTGGCATCAAATCTATTTTGTCTGGGATAAGTATAGCTATTCCTGTTTCTTTTTATTTTCTATTTGGATGGAAATTCTTTTTCCATCTTATTACTTTCCGTGTATGTATCCTTAAACCTGAAGTACATTTCTTGTAGTCAACATATAGATGAGTCTCATTTAAAATAAAATATTCAGCCACTTTATGTCTTTTGATTAGAGAACTTAGTCCATTTATATTTAAAATATTTCTTTTAGGTAGGCACTTACTATTGATAATTTTTTTTAATTCTTTGTTTCTTTCTGCTCTTGCTCTCTTCCTTAGTGACTTGATGGTTTTTTAAAATTTGAAGTGATGTGTTAACATAGCTGTATTGGCAAAAAAAATGCAATCTTGGCAAATAAGGATATGTATTTTATTAATCTCTAAGAGAACCCCAAGATCCCTATAATTGTACCTATAGAAAGTGGGCTTCTAAAATGATAGAACTTCTAGAATGTAAATTATTTCTGTGTCTCTGTCAGGGATGAACATGGATGTAAAGGTGCCAGGGAATAGAACTGGGGCAGCCAGACTGACTAACCAAGGATTTCATCCCACCAATAGTGCAGAGAGATACTACTCTTCTTGTCCAGTATATGATGTGTGCTATGGATTAAGAACCTCTCTATATTACTCCCTTTCTCTGATTTCTGAATGAGAACATTTTGGATTTTTATCTTATTTTCCTTTCACTTTTAAATTGGTATGCTTTGGATGATTAAATTAATCATGTATTCTATTTGTAGACCACAGAATATTGAAATGGGATTTCAAGAGGCATTAGAGGCAGAATGAACATACCTTGGATCTGAAAGTACCTTAGGGCTATAACTCTTTGGGAAGTGTTGAGCACCATTTAATTGTACATCGATACCTTGTAATTTGCTTGGTGGAAACAGAAATGAATGCTTGAGAAGGGTGTGTGTATGTGCTTGTTGGTGAGGTTAAGGAAAACTCAAAATAATGGTTAGGCATTAGAGGCAGAATGAACATACCTTGGATCTGAAAGTACCTTAGGGCTATAACTCTTTGGGAAGTGTTGAGCACCATTTAATTGTACATCGATACCTTGTAATTTGCTTGGTGGAAACAGAAATGAATGCTTGAGAAGGGTGTGTGTATGTGCTTGTTGGTGAGGTTAAGGAAAACTCAAAATAATGGTTTTATATTTTAGCATTTTTATTCCATTTATATTTCCCCTTCCTTTTAAGGTACTCTTATCTTTTTCTATATTCCAGTAAGTCAATGAATCACAAAATCCCCCTCTATCACATAAACTATAGGACTGAAAGGTGACCTAAATATGGCCAATCATACTAATCAATTTCTTGAATCTAAGGGACATATATGATCTAATCAGGGCAGATTAACATTTTTTCCTGTGATTAACATCTGAACATTGGAAGAAAGACTTCTTTTTTAACTGAGGTTGCTAAACTAAGAGGATATGAATATGGGATTAGAGGTTATCTGTTCCTTATCACAGAGGAAGACACTACATACAGGAGAGAAAGAATGAGACAAACCCAGACAGGTGAGAACCAGAGCTTGAGAGAAAGCACGGGTTGTCATTTGGACACCTGAGTCCAGGTGTACTTGAAATCACCTCCAATTCAGTCCTTTTGGTTACATGGGGGCATAATTTTTCCTTCAGTGCAAGATAATTTCAGGTAGTTTTCTTCCCCTGTGACCAAATAGATCATCAACGATCTGCTTTCAACAACCAATTATGTTTCATCAGCTCTCATTCTCCTTAAGCTCTTCTTGATGTTTCCCAAGGAATATTAGTTCTTGGTTTCCTGAAGCCCTCTGACTTAGTCCATTTGGTCTCTTAGA
>SJYX01013880.1:40803-53263 GCA_006410675.1 Oreotragus oreotragus | reverse complement strand
GCCAAAGTACTGGAGTTTCAGCTTTAGCATCATTCCTTCCAAAGAAATCCCCGGGTTGATTTCCTTCAGAATGGACTGGTTGGATCTCCTTGCAGTCCAAGGGACTCTCAAGAGTCTTCTCCAACACCAGAGTTCAAAAGCATCAGTTCTTCGGCACTCAGCTTTCTTCATAGTCCAACTCTCACATCCATACATGACTACTGGAAAAAACCATAGCCTTGACTAGACGGACCTTAGTCGGCAAGTAATGTCTCTGCTTTTGAATGTACTATCTAGGTTGTTCATAACTTTTCTTTCAAGGAGTAAGCGTCTTTTAATTTCATGGCCGCAGTCACCATCTGCAGTGATTTTGGAGCCCAAAAAAATAAAGTTCGACATTGTTTCCCCATCTATTTTCCACGAAATGATGGGACCGGATGCCATGATCTTCGTTTTCTGAATGTTGAGCTTTAAGCCAACTTTTTCACTTTCCTCTTTCACTTTCATCAAGAGGCTTTTGAGTTCCTCTTCACTTTCTGCCATAAGGGTGGTGTCATTTGCATATCTGAGGTTATTGATATTTCTCCTGGCAATCTTGATTCCAGCTTGTGTTTCTTCCAGTCCAGTGTTTCTCATGATGTACTTTCTCATGATGTACTCTGCATAGAAGTTAAATAAGTAGGGTGACAATATACAGCCTTGACTTACTCCTTTTCCTATTTGGAGCCCGTCTGTTGTTCCATGTCCAGTTCTAACTGTTGCTTCCTGACCTGCATACAGATTTCTCAAGAGGCAGGTCAGGTGGTCTGGTATTCCCATCTCTTTCAGAACTGTGGAAAATTCTGAAACATGTGTAATATCATATAAAAAACAAATCGCCAATCTAGGTTCAATGAAGGATACAGGATGCTTGGGGCTGGTGCACTGGGATAACCCAGAGGGGCGGTATGGGGAGGGAGGCAGGAGGGGGTTTCAGGAGTGGGAACTTATGTACACCCGTGGTGGATTCATATTGATGTTTGGCAAAACCAGTACAGTATTGTAAAGTAAAAAAAGAAAAGAAAGGGGAAAAAAAAGAAAGAAAGAAAATGTCTTCTAAAACTTTATCAAAAGTATAACAAAGTTATGGAAAGTAAATCAAAGTGGAAAATATGAAATCTATAGCTTTCATTTTTACAGATCAGATTAAAATGTATTGACTCAAATAATCAGCTTTCTATAAAATAAAATAAATGTATTTACAACAAACAGCAAATTTATTTTTAAATCACATAGTTGTTTATGCTTGTAAGTGACTAGTCCAGTACCAACTGCCTAGGGATTCTAGCTGTGTTGATGAGACATTTAGACAAATTAAAAAGAAACAAATGTGCATGTTTTGGCCAAGAAGCCCAAATTTCAAAGTGACTCTACATTGCATCTATCCCCAAAAGGAAATTCAAACAACTTTGCAAAGAGAAGTACAGCAGTAGAAATTGAAACTTCTATAACTTTATGGACTGGTGCTCTCTGTGTAAATGATCATGTCCAGTTTCACCAGTGCCAAAAAGTAGATACTTTTACTGTCAATAATGATCCTAGCCTCACACATTATGAAGATAGATTCAGTGTATTTGGACTTTTCTTTGTCAAATCTTTAGCTGTAATACTATTTTGTTTGCAAACAAAGAGTGCATTTTGGTTTTAATCCATTCTAAAATTAATTAGCCCTTTCATACTTATAACTGGCATATCTCACACTACAGCAGACAGCAGGCCACATTTCTGTTAACTTCCCACCTTGCCATGATTTTTTGCAAATCCTATCTGTCTCCAAGAGCCTGGGCACCAGTTTTATCATTTTGCTGTCTAAACCCAAAGAGGAGGACTATCCCTCCTAACCATCTAGCACTCACTAAGCATCAACCCTGTGTGGAGACTGTGCTATGAATTTACTTGTCTTGAGTCATGCATCCTCAAGATAGCCTGATGAATTAGCACTGTTATCAGCTTCATTTTAAGATGAGAACATGTAAGCAGAGAGAATTCAAGTCAACCAGTGATAGCAGCTAGGATATGGGGAACTGGGATGTGGTCTCTACTAGCTATTTCCACAGTCTGTGCACTTAACAAACGCCACCCTATGACCCAGAATTAACACACACCGTAATTTGTCTTACTAAACAAGTCTAAAATATCTGCATCAAGATTGCTTCACCATTTTTTCTTAAGAGATGGGAAAAGGAATGGCTCTTCATTTTACATCGTGTAGGCAAAAGGTGGCTTCTTCCAAATAAAGGGGTCGTCTATCTACAGGTAAATGCAAGCTTCTACTTCCAGTGACTGAAATATATTCCAGGCTCCGTGAATGCTTGTAACAAAGTTGAGCTCCACCTGCTAAGAGGGCTGCCCTCATCGTTTTAGGGTCCCAAATCACTTGGACCAGAAACTCCTTCAGTCTTGCTCTTACCTTTGTTCTTATCAGGGCTGGATATCAGCTGACCCTGACTAACCTTTCTCATGATTCCTTTCGTATTCCCAACTGCCTGTCCTTTGCTGCATCCTGGAAACTTTTCTCCCTATATACCTCATTTCCCTGTAAGGAGATGTTCTATCTCATTCACTATTTCCAAAATAATGTGCCTAGCAGTTTTATACACACATTTCAACTTTTTCCTTCATGTAGTATAAGATTAATCTATTCTTTTTACTCTTATTAGATTGTTTGTCCGCTGAAACAATGAAAGTGAAAGAAAGATGAGATTGAATTAACCTTACAGGTGAGATTGTAGTGAAGTCTGAAAACCTTTAAGAAGAAAACGGAAAGATTTCTTGTTTTTTATATAACTGGGAATGTTTTCCAAGTGGCTTAGATGCTCTATAAAAGAGGGGGAAGTTGTTCTCCTTTGAGCTTACACCCGTTGAGGCTAATAAATCACTATACTCCACACTTTGATTCTTATCCTCCCCACACACCCCAACCTCATTTGCAAAATGCAAAGATGCATGCTTCATCTGTGGGTGAATGAGTCTGTTTAATTGGCAAGTTGTCACGATTTCTTGTAATTATGGTTTTTTAACTGTGTGAAAAAAGACAAATGGTAAATGATAGTAACATCATTTGTCATCTGATGTAACGATGATCTCTGAATTATAAGTGCTGTGTGCACTAATGCATCTGTTATTTCTCTGTGACAAATAAGATGATCAAAACCTTTAATAGACTGTGCTCTTTTCTCCTGACAGGTTTATTTATTCTTTTTTCTGTGTTTACAAAATCCCTTCCCACTCATCATCTTTTACTTGCACCCAATGCAGGGACATAGAACCAGGACTTAGAGTAAACCAAGCTTTTCTCATGTAAGCAGAGAGAATTCAAGTCAACCAGTGATAGCAGCTAGGATATGGGGAACTGGGATGTGGTCTCTACTAGCTATTTCCACAGTCTGTGCACTTAACAAACGCCACCCTATGACCCAGAATTAACACACACCGTAATTTGTCTTACTAAACAAGTCTAAAATATCTGCATCAAGATTGCTTCACCATTTTTTGTTAAGAGATGGGAAAAGGAATGGCTCTTCATTTTACATCGTGTAGGCAAAAGGTGGCTTCTTCCAAATAAAGGGGTCGTCTATCTACAGGTAAATGCAAGCTTCTACTTCCAGTGACTGAAATATATTCCAGGCTCCGTGAATGCTTGTAACAAAGTTGAGCTCCACCTGCTAAGAGGGCTGCCCTCATCGTTTTAGGGTCCCAAATCACTTGGACCAGAAACTCCTTCAGTCTTGCTCTTACCTTTGTTCTTATCAGGGCTGGATATCAGCTGACCCTGACTAACCTTTCTCATGATTCCTTTCGTATTCCCAACTGCCTGTCCTTTGCTGCATCCTGGAAACTTTTCTCCCTATATACCTCATTTCCCTGTAAGGAGATGTTCTATCTCATTCACTATTTCCAAAATAATGTGCCTAGCAGTTTTATACACACATTTCAACTTTTTCCTTCATGTAGTATAAGATTAATCTATTCTTTTTACTCTTATTAGATTGTTTGTCCGCTGAAACAATGAAAGTGAAAGAAAGATGAGATTGAATTAACCTTACAAGTGAGATTGTAGTGAAGTCTGAAAACCTTTAAGAAGAAAACGGAAAGATTTCTTGTTTTTTATATAACTGGGAATGTTTTCCAAGTGGCTTAGATGCTCTATAAAAGAGGGGGAAGTTGTTCTCCTTTGAGCTTACACCTGTTGAGGCTAATAAATCACTATACTGCACACTTTGATTCTTATCCTCCCCACACACCCCAACCTCATTTGCAAAATGCAAAGATGCATGCTTCATCTGTGGGTGAATGAGTCTGTTTAATTGGCAAGTTGTCACGATTTCTTGTAATTATGGTTTTTTAACTGTGTGAAAAAAGACAAATGGTAAATGATAGTAACATCATTTGTCATCTGATGTAACGATGATCTCTGAATTATAAGTGCTGTGTGCACTAATGCATCTGTTATTTCTCTGTGACAAATAGGATGATCAAAACCTTTAATAGACTGTGCTCTTTTCTCCTGACAGGTTTATTTATTCTTTTTTCTGTGTTTACAAAATCCCTTCCCACTCATCATCTTTTACTTGCACCCAATGCAGGGACATAGAACCAGGACTTAGAGTAAACCAAGCTTTTCCTGGAAAGCAGAACCAAATAAAACTACCATCCTGACTGGTGTATGGGGTGTTTTTTCAGAGAGCTTAAAGAGGGAACTTGGAAAATTGAAGCCACCGCTTACGTAACACCAGTTCTTTGCTAGGTGCTCATTAGTATTCTGGTGATCTCCAGGAATCATTCAGGAGAGCCCTTTCACTCCTCCTTCAGAAGGGCCCTTCCTCTGCTGGCTCTAGCCTCATTCTCTCAGTCGCTCGGCGAGGCAACTTTGCTCCTTCTTAAAAGTTTCACACACCACTGTGAATTCCATCTTCTGTGCACACTACATAGGGTGACCCAAATATCACCAAACTGCTTTCTGATGGCACTTGGAGGGCTGAGCAGGTGGCTTCTCTGGTGATTGTCATCTTATCTCTAATGTCACCTTTTTATTATTTCTTCCTGTCTTCTTTAGAGATTCATAATCAACAGTCTTTAAACTGGGTACACATGTCCTTGTGGACACAGAAATGTTTTCTAGGGAGTACGTATGTTGTGTGCCGTGCTTAGTTGGCCAGTTGTGTCCAGCTCTGTGACCCTTTGGACTGTAGCCTGCTATGCTCTTCTGTCCCTGGGATTCTCCAGGCAAGAATTCTGGGCTGGGTTGCCATTTCTTCCTGCAGGGGATCTTCCTGACACAGGGGTCGAATACCACATCTCCCAGGGTTCCTGTATTATAAGTGGATTCTTTACATAGATGTAAGAAAATAAATTTATGGATTCTCAACTTTCATTTGTACACTTCTCTAAGATTATTCTGCATGAAACCCATCTATCAGTTCTTTTCTTAATTCCTGTTTATGAATTTCTTCTTCTAATTTCCAAGGGAAAAAAGGAAGCATCTCTCTCAGCTATCTGGAATCTATTAAAGTGCTGTGATCCAGGCTGTAAGAACTTCCTCAGCACCCAGCAAAAGGACAACTCGAGACTGTTTCCTTCTCAAAGGAGGGCGCTTTATTCCAGCCAGGAAACACTCATGCAAGAGAACATTCACTGCTAGCTAATTAGCATCTTAGCATTAAAACTCAGCAGTAAGAATTTCATGAAGGGGATGTGCATTAACAAATTTATTTAAATTAAAAAAATGGACTTAGGCTTTTTCTTAGAATTTAACCTCTTTGGCTGATTGGTGTGACAGTGAGGACTAGGATGAATGGATTATATCTGCAGATTTTAATCAAAATATATTTAAAGCATTATAAAACATGTAACACCTTGGAAAACATTCTCTGATGATTATTAGAATTGTGATAAAGTTTTTCAGGTATCATATTAAAAATATGTCAAGGGTCCAGCCATGTCACATGGGAACAAAATAGCACTGACTGTTCAGTCTCTTATCCCAGTTCAGTCACCCTTCTTTCTCTTCTCGTATTTCCTCCATCCATTTCAAAGTATGGAGAGCAGCAGTTCCTTAAAGCTTGCACAGGAGATAGAAATAAAGTTATTTTTAAAAAAGATCTGAGTTCTTAGGATACAGGAGTGGACTTGTTCATTTTAAATGTTACGCACGTTCTTTACACAGATGGATTAAAGTTGATTTCATGGCTCTTTTTCACATCGGCATGATTTATAGACATTACAGTTAAGGTAGTCAATGTACGTTTTGAAGGAATTAAAACCTTGGGGAATTAAATGGTTGCATAAACTAGTAAATTATTAAAAAGCCTGAAGCTCAGTGGAAAGATAAAGAGAGAGACCCAGTTTAGGGCAAGAGCCCAAAAGACAGAGGCATCCATTCAGCCCTTAAGTCTTAAACAAAAGGTTTCCCTAAAATGCTTCTGGATGAATGCAAATCCAGAATCAAGTCAGTTTTCACAAATATCAGGGCCTAAAGGAAAGTTCTTTTTAACATATGCCTTGTAATATTTATACCCAAGTGTCAAAGAAAGAGTTTGGGTATTAATTCAGTCATAAACTTGAGATGAAACAGCCCCCAAGAACGTACTTGTCTGTTGAGATCTATCAAAGCTTGGTAGCAGGGGGCACACCTTCCCTTCTGGCTGGCAACATGACAAATGATCTCCTGAGATCAGAAACCTTGCTGGGATGGGACATGAGGCATGGTATAATTACATATTTCCCCCTTCTTTGAACTTTGGAACTAGATGTGCACAAAGGAAAGTTACTTTACTATGTGAAAAAAAAGGAGCTTATGAGCAAGATGAAGACATTGAAATAGCATGTGAGCAGACAACACTCTTGCCCAGATGGAAGCCATTCTGGTATTAGGTGAAATGGAGCCCTTGAGGATCATGGGATGTGCTCAGAGAAGCAAAGACATAAGAAAGACCTGAGGAGGGAGAGAAAGAATAAGGGAAAGATAGATGGAAGGGAGAGAGCAAGAATAGTTGATTTAGAATGCCAAAAACATGAGTACAGATATGTTCAGGGCATGAATACAAATGTGACTGCATAAATGTATAGGGGATTAGAATGTACAAAGTTTAAAGGGGTTTGCTAAAGGAGAAAGCAAACGTTTTGAAGTCACCACGGTAACAGCATAGTCCAGTACAGGGGTCAGTAAACAATGGCCATGGGTCATTCTGCCCCATTGCCTGTTTTTGTATGGTTCAGGAGCTGTGAATGGTCTTGATATTTTTAGATGACAGAAAATACAAGGAAAAAAATTTCACGTTGGTACTAATTTGTGATTTTCAAATTCAAGTGTCCAGCTGAAACTAATTAGAACATAGTCATACTCTTTGTGACTCCATAGCCTGAGTCCACCAGGCTCCTCTGTCTTTGAAATTCTCCAGAAAAGAATACTAGAGTGGGTGGCCATTCCCTTCTCCCAGAGATTGAACCTGGGTCCCTTGCATTGCAGGCAGATTCTTTACCATCTGAGCCACCAGGGAATACTTCATATTTATTTGTGTATGCTTAAATAAAAGAACTGAATGGTTGTGACAAGGCCATATGACCTGCAAAGCCTAAAATATTTACTCTCTGACCCTTTACAGAAAAATATTTCCAACTCCTTGCATAGAGAATGTATATTGGGCTTTTAGCCAGAAACACACTTTGTTTTCCTCCATGTGTCACCTGGGTTGGTTAGTTAGACGCTATTGGATTTGGTTTCATCATCAGTAAAACTGATAATATATTTTGGTGAGTTTATGGTTTAACTGGGAATAGTCTAAAAATGTGTTCATTAACCTGGCAGAAATTGTTTAAAGTCACTATTTAACATAACAATGAGTAATTCTCCTAAGTCAGATTGACTATTACTTCTTGAATCAGTTTCAGTAGTTGGTCTGTTTGGAATTGGTCAATTTCATCTTAGTTATCCAATTAATAGGCATAAAATTGAATATAACATTCCTATAGAATCTCTTTCATTTCTGTAAGGTTGTTATTAATGTCCCTATTTCATTTTTTATTCTAGTTATCTGACTCACTGAACTTTTTCCTTGGTCAATTCAGCTAAAGATTTGTCAATTTTGTTGATCTTCTGGTTTTATTACTTCTGTCATTTTTCTATTCTCTATTTTATTACTTTCTGCTAACTTTTATTCTCTTGTTTCTTTTTTGTTTGCTTTAGACTTAATTTTCTCTTTCTTTTCTCCGTCTTAAGGTAGAAGGTTAGATTATCGATTGAGGTCTTTCTCTTTTTTTCTTTTCTTCTTTTTAAGGTCTTACTTATTTTTATAATATAGACATTTAGAACTTTCCATTTCCCTGTCAGTGCTGTTTTGACTATATCACATCAGTTTTGGGATATTATGTTTTTATTATCATTTCATCAAAATATTTTCTCATTTTCCACTTAATTTCTTCTTTGACTAGTTGAATGTTTGAGGTGTTTTGTTCAGTTTCTGCATATTTGTTAGTTTCTCAAATTTCCTTTTGTTATTGATAATTTTGTTCCATTGCAATAGGACAACAAATTTCATCAAATTTTATCTTTTTAAATTTACTGAAATGTGTTTTATGGACTAGCCTATGGTCTGCCCTGGAGAACGCTCCATTCTGCTTGAAGAACGTAGAGTCTTCCACTCCTTGCTGGATGATTCTATAAGGTGTCTGTTAAGGTTAATTTGTGTAAGTGTTATTTAACACCCGTATTTCATTTTTGTCCTTCTACCTAATTGTCCAGTTCATTAACTGAAGGTGTGGTGTTGAAGTCTATAACTATTACTGTTGAATTGTCTACTTCTTGTTTCTAAATTTTTGCTATTGTTAGGTGCATTTTGTTGTTTTTCAGTGGCTCAGTCATGTCCAACTCTTTGCAGTCTTGTGGACTACAGCATGCCAGGCTTCCCTGTCCTTCACTGCCTCCTGGAATTTGCTCAGACTAATGTTCATTGAGTCAATGATGCCATCCAACCATCTTTAAGTCTTCTTTATGTCCAACTTTCACATATGTACACAGCTACTGGAAAAACCGTAGCTTTGACTATATGGACCTGTTTCTGCAATGTGATGTCTCTGCTTTTTAATATGCTGTCTAGGTTTCTCATAGCTTTTCTTCCAAGGATCAAGCGTCTTTTGATTTCATGGTGGCAGTCTCTGTCTGGTGATTTTGGAGCCCCCCAAAATAAAGTCTGTCACTGTTTCAATTGTTTCTCCATCTATTTGCCAGGAAGTGATGGGACCAAATTCCATGATCTTAATATTTTGAATGTTGAGGTTTAAGCCAGCTTTTTCACTCCTCTTTCACTTTCATCAAGAGGCTGTTTAGTTTCTCTTCTCTTTCTACCATAAGGGTGGTGTCATCTGCAAATCTGAGGTTGTTGATATTTCTCCCAGCTATCCTGATTCCAGCTTGAGCTTCATCCAGCCTGGCATTTCACATGATATGCTATGACCAACCTAGATGGCATATTTAAAAGCAGAATCATTACTTTGCCAACAAAGACCTGCCTAGTCAAAGCTATGGTTTTTCCTGTAGTCATGGACGGTTGTGAGAGCTGGACCACAAAGAAAGTTGAGTGCTAAAAAACTGACGCTTTTGAACTGTGGTGTTGGAGAAGACTTTTGAGAGTCCCTTGGATTGCAAGGAGATCAAACCAGGCAATCCTAAAGGAAATCAGTCCTGAATATTCATTGGAAGGACTGATGCTGAAGCTGAAACTCTCACCTGATGCAAAGAACTGACTCATTGGAAAAGACCCTGATGCTGGGAAAGATTGAAGGTAGAAGGAGAAGAGGACGACAGAAGATGAGATGATTGGATGGCATCAACAACTGGATGGGCATGAATTTGAGCAAGCTCTAGGAGTTTGTGATGGACAGGGAAGCCTGGCATGCCCCATGGAATTATAAAGGGTTGGACATGACTGAGTTATTGAACTGAATAGAGTCTGCATACGAGTTAAATAAGCAAAGTGAAAATATACAACCTTGATGTACTCCTTTCCCAATTTTAAACCAATCCTTTGTTCCACGTCCAGTTCTAACTGTTGCTTTTTGACCTGCATATAGGTTTCTCAGGAGGCAGGTAAACTGGTCTGGTATTCCCATCTCTTGAAGAGTTTTCCACACAATTTTGTTTTGATCTACAGAGTCAAAGACTTTGTGTAGTCAGTGAAGCAGGCTTTGTGAAGTAGTTAGTGGTTTTTTGGATTTCCCTTGCTTTTTCTATGATCCAACACATGTTGGCAATTTGATCTCTGGTTCCTCTGCCTTTTCCAAATCCAGCTTATACTTCTGGAAGCTCTTGGTCATGTACTGTTGAAGCTTAGCTTGAAGGATTTGGAGAATTACCTTACTAGTAAGTGAAATGAGTGCAATTGCGGGGTACTTTGAACATTCTTTGGCACTGCCCTTCTTTGGGACTGGAATGAAAATTGACCTTTTTCCAGTCCTGTGACTGCTGCTGAGTTTTCCAAATTTGCTGGCAGATTGAGTACAGCACTTTAACAGCATCATCTTTTAGGATTTGAAATAGATCAGCTTGGTTTGTAGTAGTGGTTCCTAAGGCCCACTTGACTTCACACTCCAGGATGTCTGGCTTTAGGTGAGTGATCACATCATATTGCTTGTCTGGGTCATTACAACCTTTTTGTACTGTTCTTCTGTGTATTCTTGCCACCTTGTCTTAATATCTAGTGCTTCTCTTAGGTCCATACCATTTCTGTCCTTTATTGTGCCCATCTTTGCATGAAATGTTCCCTTTGTGTCTCTAATTTTCTTAAAGAGATTTCTAGTTTTTCCCATTCTATTGTTTTCCTCTTTTACTTTGCATTATTCACCTTACAAGGTTTACTTTTATAATTATTATATCTTCTTGGTGAATTGACCTTTTTGTTAGTATAAAATGTCCCTATTTACCTCTGGTAACATTTTGTTTTGTTTCAAAGTGTATTCCTTCTGAAATTTTGTAAGTAATCCAGCTTTGTTCTGTTTGTGTTTTCATGATATATTTTTCCATTTTTTAACCTTATACCTCAGAATCTATATTTGTCTCCTGTAGACAGTGTATAGCTGAACCACCCATTGGTGAGCTGGCATGAGCTCCAGCACCCTGCTTACCAGTAGGCCAACTCCAGCTTTCATGCACCAGTGAGCCAACACCAGTTCTGGGACCACTGGGCCTTGGTGCCAGAAACTACAGAAATCATTATGGAGATTCCTCAAAAAATGAATAATGGAACTATCACATGACCCAGCAATTTCACTCTTGGGTGTTTATCTGAATAAAAGGAAAACACTAATTTGAAAAGCTACATGCACCCCTATGTTCATTGCAACATTATTTATAATGGTCAAGATACTGAAACAACCTAAGTGCCCACTGGTAGATGAATGGACACAGAAGAGGTACTATGTGGTATACGTGTGTGTGTATATATATATATATATATATATATATATCGGAGAAGGCAATGGTACCCCACTCCAGTACTCTTGCCTGGAAAATCCCATGGGTGGAGGAGCCTGGTTTAATAAATATGATCAGCACTGCTGTATCTTATGTATGGAAGTTGTTAAAAGAGTGAATCCTAAGAATTCTCATCACAGGGAAAATTTATGTTTTCTAGATCTTTAATTTTGTATCTATATGAAAGAGTGGATGCTCACTAACTTTATTATGATAATCATTTCATAATGTATGTAATGGGCTTCCCTGGTGGCTCAGAGGTTAATGTGTCTGCTTCCAATGCGGGAGACCTGGGTTCGATCCCTGGGTCGGGAAGATCCCCTGGAGAAGGAAATGGAAATCCACTCCAGTATTCTTGCCTGGAGAATCCCATGGGCAGAGAAGCCTAGTAGGTAAAGATGTGTATAAGAGACAGGTATGTAATGGGCTTCCCTGGTGGCTCAGAGGTTAATGTGTCTGCTTCCAATGCGGGAGACCTGGGTTCGATCCCTGGGTCGGGAAGATCCCCTGGAGAAGGAAATGGAAATCCACTCCAGTATTCTTGCCTGGAGAATCCCATGGGCAGAGAAGCCTAGTAGGTTACAGTCCACGGGGTCGCAAAGAGTCGGACACGACTGAACGACTTCACCTTCAATGTATGTAAATCAAATCATTGTGCTGTGCACCTTAAACTTATACAGCGTTGTATATCATTCGTAGCTCAGTAAAACTGGAAGGAGAAAGCAAGTTCACATGTACACATCTGTATGTTTTAAGTTGTTTTTTTTTTTTGTCTTCTTTTTTCATTTTTGTGTCAAAATTGTATTGTTTAAATTATCATGGCCTAAAACTGTGTCAGACTGCTTGATAACGTCAGTGCGATTAAACTTCTTTTTTTACTTTCAATTATTCCATATATGTGTGAAATTTAAATTTCTGATCACAATGTATCCTATTGGAAGTACATTAAGTTTATAGATTTAAGTTGAAATAAAG
>SJYX01013880.1:0-14323 GCA_006410675.1 Oreotragus oreotragus | reverse complement strand
GGGATTGGAATGAAAACTGACCTTTTCCAGTCCTGTGGCCACTGCTGAATTTTCCAAATTTGCTGGCATATTGAGTGTAGCACTTTCATAGCATCATCTTTCAGGATTTGAAATAGCTCAACTGGAATTCCATCACCTCCACTAGCTTTGTTGGTAGTGATGCTTCCCAAGGCCCACTTGACTTCACATTCCAGGATTTCTGGCTCTAGGTGAGTGATCACACCATCATGATTATCTGGGTCATGAAGATCTTTTTTGTACAGTTCTTCTGTGTATTCATGCCACCTCTTCTTAATATCTTCTGCTTCTGTTAGGTCCCTACCATTTCTGTCCTTTATTGAGCCCATCTTTGCATGAAAAGTTCCTTTGGTATCTCTAATTTTTGAAGTGACGTCTAGTCTTTTCTGTTCTATTGTTTTCCTCTATATCTTTGCATTGATCGCTGAGGAAGTCTTTCTTAACTCTCCTTGCTATTCTTTGAAACTCTGCATTCAAATGGGTGTATCTTTCCTTTTCTCCTTTGCTTCTCTTCTTTTTGCAGCTCTTTTAAGGCCTCCTCAGATAGCCATTTTGCTTTTTTGCATTTATTTTTCTTGAGGATGGTCTTGATTCCTGTCTCCTGTACAATGTCAGGAACCTCCATCCATAGTTTATCAGGCACTCTGTCTATCATATCTAGTCCCTTAAATCTATTTCTCAGTTCCATTGTATAGTTATAAAGGGTTTGATTTAGGTCATACCTGAATGGTCTAGTGGTTTTCCCCACTTTCTTCAATTTAAGTCTGAATTTTGCAGAAAGAGTTCATAATCTGAGCCACAGTCAGCTCCTCGTCTTGTTTTTGCTGAGTTTACAGAGCTTCTCCCTCTTTGGCTACAAAGAATATGATCAGTCTCATTTCAGTGTTGACCGTCTGGTGATGTCCATGCATAGAGACCTTTGTGTTGTTGGAAGAGGGTGTTTGCTACAACCAGTGCATTCTCTTGGAAGAACTCTATTAGCCTTTGCCCTGCCTTCATTCTGTACTCCAAGGCCAAATTTGCCTGTTATTCCAGGTGTTTCTTGGCTTCCT
The DNA here is from genome assembly GCA_006410675.1 of Oreotragus oreotragus. Lineage (NCBI taxonomy): Eukaryota > Metazoa > Chordata > Mammalia > Artiodactyla > Bovidae > Oreotragus > Oreotragus oreotragus. The sequence goes on along the minus strand of SJYX01013880.1, from coordinate 13,253 downwards.
ACTTTTGCATTCTAGTCCCTTGTAATGAAAAGGACATATTTTTGGGGTGTTAGTTCTAGGACATAAACAATAGTTAAACTTTCATTTCGTTCAGCCACTGTGATTTATGGAGAGTTGTTCTTGTAGTATCTAGAGCTGATTACTCCCAACCAATGTAATTGTCTATTTTTTCTAATTAAATTATTTTCTGCTTTACTTACCTAGAGTCAATTTCTTTTTCTTGTACCCAAAGAACCCAGATTGGTAATACATTATCGTTACACACCAAAATTAAAGCACATATATGACTCTTTGCTTATGACTTTGCTTCCTTTGCAGGGGCTTCTCTGTGGCTCAGATGGTAAAGAATCTGCCTGCAATGCAGGAGACCAGGTTTGATCTGTGGGTCGGGAAGATCCCCTTGAGAAGGCAATAGCATCCAATTCCGATATTCTTGACTGGAGAATTTCATGGACAGAGGAGCCTAGCAGGCCACAGTCCATGGGATTACAAAGAGTTGGACATGATCGAGCAAGTAAAAAAAATTTTTTTTTTGCTTCCTTCACTAGACTTTGAGCAATTTCAACCCAGCGACTGTGTTTGTTCTTTTTGTACTGCTAGTGACTGGAATATTGCTCGATACAGAAACAGTCTTCATTTAGGCTTGCTAAAAGAGTAAATTCTTTTGTCCTTAGTGTATTTAATTTGATTTTCATTTGTCTTGATAAAAATAGTGTTTTGATCCTTTGGAATAAAACCCAGGTGAGTTTGCTTTCCAACTCAGATATTGGTAGAGTTTCATCCAGTTAATTAAATTTTCTGATCTTCCAATTCCTTATCTATAAAATGAAGGCAAAAATATGAACAACACTGCAGAGTTATTGGTAAAATAAAACATGTGCAAAATGCGTAGCGCAGTACCTGATACACAATGAAAACTGAGTAAACAACAGCCATTATTTATTATCACTGTGGTATAAGGATCATGAGCCTTTATTTTAATCCACTTTTGTTTTCCCAAACCATCAATACCAACACAGCCTAGTGGACCAAAGAATCCTACGGACTTTCTCCTCGACCTTCTTGTCTGTACCTAATCATTACCTTTTCCTAAAACAAAATCATTTCCCTCATCCCATCCCCTTTCCTTCTGTTTTGTTGGTACATCCTTCTGAGATGCCTTCTTTGTTGATAGAAAAGCAGTTAGCAATTCCTCAGGACCTTTATTCATCCCAAGTAAGAATTCTTCTTATCCTTTGGATGAAATCTTTGCTATAAGTAGCATAGAGATGTTTTGTAAATGAGAAAAAAATATATTTTCAATATTAGAAGATAAAATGGAGTCTATTTTTCCACAGATCAGTTTCCCAGCAGCTCACCTATTGGCAACTCTCACTGTTGAGTGGGTCAGAGTCAGTGATGTGACCAGAAGTAATGACTCCAATTCGATGGAGCCCAGAAATGATCAGAAGTTACGATTACTTGGCAGCTGCTTGATTCTCAATATAGAGCTGCTTCAGCAAATCTCTCCTCTCTTCAGCAAACCTCTCCTCTCCAGGTTCTTGCATCAGATTCCATAGAGCATGAAAAAAATAAAACATAATGAATAAATAAATATTCCCCACCTCATACCTGTCACCCTATTACCCGCCGTAAGTGGAAGCCACAAAGCAAGGGATTTAACTGAGCTGTGATACGTGACTGAACTCTCTTCGGTCAGAGGTGCTGTGCATTTATACACGTAAGGGAACCTGTTCTTGTAAAGTACCTGTGCCATAAATTACCCTGGAAGAAATCACTTCATTATTCATGACTTAAACATCCCTGCTTCAAAATAGTGATCTATGTCATGTATTGTTGCATTACCAATTCAATTATTCTTTTGTCATGCCAACTCCCTGAGCTGTGACAAGGGGTGGAGTGGGCTCCTTGCAGCGTGCTAGCTGTAAGGCTGTTCAGAGAAGCTTTCTTCAGGTGGAAGAGAAGGGGAGAATTTATGACAGAAGAATCTCTCACAGAAGATGTCTGCCAATGATGGGAAATTGATGATCACTCTCTAAACATTTAGCAGCCCTTCATCAGTTATAATGTGGCTATCTTTAACCTGCCTTTCTTAACTGATAATATTTCACACTTTGGGGGATGAAACTGGAAGGATGAGAAAGAAAGTCTGTCCCACAGAATCTATCACAATAAAATTCATTTTCTTGCTGCTTTCTATTTTCTTAAGGTTATGAAATCAATTTTGCAGGAAAAGATGTTCCAATGTTTTTGAAAAGGTCTTTTTTTAGGCTGATAATAGAAATAGTTGAGGTTGATATCATGGCAAAACAAATATGTGAGAGAAGAGAATGTCAGCCATTCATGTGATTGCTTTGGCCTCATGGTGGCAAGCCTGGATTTTGTGTAAAGAAAAGTAAAAGTGAAAGTGTTAGTCGCTGTCCTATGCAACCCTATGAACTGAAACCTTCCAGGCTCCTCTGTCCATGGGATTCTCTAAGCAAGAGTACTGGAGTGGGTTGCCATTTCTTTCTCCAGGGGATCCTCCAGACCCAGGGATCGAACCTGGGTCTCCTGCATTGCAGGCAGATTCTTTTACCATCTGAGGCACCAGGGAAGCTGGATTTTGTGTAATAATGATATAGCAAATGTCTTCCTTGGTGGCACTAGTGGTAAACTTCCTGCCAATGCAGGAAGGCATAAGTGACATGGGTTTGATCCCTGGATTAGGTAAATCCCCTGGAGGAGGGCATGACAACCCACTCTAGTATTCCTGTCTGGAGAATTCCATGGACAGAGGAGTCTGCTAGGCTACAGTCCAAAGAATGGCAAAGAGTAGGACGTGACTGAAGTGACTTACACTGCACACATAGCAAATGTCTGCTTTTTCTATTGAATTGATTAAAATGGTGTTGGTGTCACTGGATGCAGCCTATGGGACATTTGTAATTTCAGGCATTACAATGATTTTTCATACCTGTATGTCAGAGAATTATAAAAATTTCCTGATGCTTTCATATTAGCAGAGAAAGAGTGCTGGTTTTGAGCTTTGTGGACAGAAATTAAGAGAGAAAATGTGATTCATGTTCCTTTGGTTTCCTTTTTTTCCCCTTTTCCTCCTTCTTTTCCTCCTTCCCTCCTTCCCTTCCTGCTTGCCTCTCTCCTTCCTTCCCTGCCTTCTGTCTCTGTCTTTCTCTCTTCCTTTCTTTCTTCTCTCACTCAGTTCTCTTTTCTATGTTGTGGTCTTTAACAGAAGGAGGCTGAGGAACAGTGAATCAATTCAGTCCTACGTGGGATCTATTTCCAGCCTGAGGTTGGGAGAGAAATGTTGACATTTAGTCATCACCATGTTTGTGGCAGGTTACATTTCACCCTCAAAATGACCCTATTTCTATTTTTTGGTTAAGGGAATAGATTTTCAGAGATGTTAATGACTTGCTGAAGATCAACAAGGTTGAACTATATCCCCCGCAGATCTCCTCTTTACTATATATCCAAACAACTCCCTATTTGTTGGGACCTTCATATACACAGGAGGCAAAATCTTTACAACTTAATATGGCCAGTTAATCTATACTTAGTACAAAGATGGATCTAGTTTTTGCAATACCTGAAGCTTGCTCAAATCTGGGGCCTCCTTTTAATGAAAATAATACAAAAATAATAAAATCATGATTAGGTTTAAAACCTTAAATGAAGCCCATCAGATGAGGGACCCTGAAGATTAAGCTTGTTAGTTGCCTGGCAAAACTACCTCTGAATAAGTGTCATGAAAAGAAATAATATTATTGCCGTGTGTGTTCCAAGTAATCTAGGACTCCTTGAGATGAAGCAGTAAAATTATAGGTGACTCCAACTGTGTGTTTTCAGTCAAGCAGTCACTCTAAACAGCATGTCTTTTTCATGGGCAAATGCTTTATCTATGATATGTGTCATTAAAGCAGAAGAATGCTGTATGTTTTCAAAATGAGCCAATGTTCCTTGCTGAAGGGATCAGCATTTCCAGTGGAAAAATATGGACCCTTTAGGAAGTGCTAATCATCTAGTTACACTTTTATCCAATGTTTTATGACAGATTTTCAAAGGAGCTCCAATGCCTAAAATTCCACATCCAATTCCGCCACTACAAACAAGTAACTTCAAATTATGCAAAACCTTTTGCTCTTTATTAGTTAAGTCCTTCTGAAGAAGAGTGGATTTCAAACTTATTGATAAACACATCCAAGGAATGAATACATTTTAAATCATGCTTAAATATATATATATATGTATATGCATATATATATATGTCTGAATCACATTTATGTACCCTAAGCTAACATGACCACTGTAAACCAGCTATGAAAAGTGAAAGTGAAAGTGTTCAGTCCTATCTGACTCTTTGCGATCCCATGGACTGTAGCCTACCAGGCTTCTCTGTCCATGGAATTCTCAAGCAAGAATACTGTAGTAGGTAGCCATTTCCTTCTCTAAGGGATCTTCCAGACTCAGGGATCAAACCTGGTTCTCCCACATTGCAGGCAGATTCTTTACTCTCTGAACCAACAAGGAAGCCATATATATATATATATATATTTTATATATATATATATATAAGGGTGTGTGGGTGAGCATGTGTGTAATTCATGAAATACATGCTTACTGCACACATTGGACTCTAATAACTTCCAATCTGTTTTATTTTATTCTACTGTCATTTGAGTGAAATATAATCTGACTCTTAGAAATGTTAAATGTAATCTTCATGGTCCTTCTCCAAGTAAGACATGACAGTTAAATGCAGGTTTACTCTATAACCAGAGCTAAAATTGTTGACTCTATACAGTAAAGGATATATAATATTTTGTCTCCAACTATGATTAGGAAACAAAAATCTATTTCATGCATGAACTAATACAATGTTTTCATTCAAGCTAAGTGAATAACTGTAAATTTAAAAGTTTATTAAATTGGACCCTCCAAATAAAGTATCTTTTGAAACTTATTTCTTCCTTCAGTTATACACTTTGAATTTGAGGCATTGGCAAAGGTTACTCCTTGGAAAGAAAGTTGTGACCAATCTAGACAGCATATTGAAAAGCAGAGACATTACTTTGCCAACAAAGGTCTGTCTAGTCAAAGCTATGGTTTTTCCAGTGGTCAGGTACGGATGTGTGAATTGGACCATAAAGAAGGCTGAGCACCTAAGAATTGATGCTTTTGAACTGTGGTGTTGGAGAAAACTCTTGAGAGTCCCTTGGACTACAAGGAGATCCAACCAGTCCATCCTAAAGGAGATCAGTCCTGAGTATTCACTGGAAGGACTGGTGTTGAAGCTAGAACTCCAATACTTTGGCCACCTGGTGTGAAGAGCTGACTCATTTGAATAGACTTTAATGCTGGATGAGATTGAAGGCAGGAGGAGAAGGGGATGACAGAGGATGAGATGGTTGAGTTGGCATCACCGACTCAATGGACATGGTTTTGGGTGGACTCTGGGAGTTGGTGATGGACAGGGAGGCCTGGTGTTCATTGGTTCATGGGTTCACAAAGAGCTGGACATGACTGAGTGACTGAACTGACTAACCACAAGCTTGTATCTCTTATAAACCTTATTCACTTTTATTTTTCACTCCTCTTTTAGCTAACTTATAAGCCATTCTATAGTAGACCTCAGTGGCTTTATGTTTGTTCTTAGATTTGTTATAGGGTGCCATTATGATTTTTAAAAATGATTCAAATTTAGGTTATTTAAATATCCATAGTCCAAAACCTGAAATATATACAAAAATGTTTTCTGAATAAATAAGGACATTAGCAGTTTGGAATTGCATTTGCAAGAGTGAAGCTTCACTCCTCCATTCCTGTATCTCCATACCATCCACCTTAATGATACAAAGGAATTCAGCAGAGGTAGTTTACCACCTGCAAACGGGTTGGTTGATACAGCCCAAGCAGCTGTGTACAACTGTTACTCATTTTGTCAAGTGAGTCACTTCCATATGGACCTCTACAAGCATGAAATACTATCCAGGACTGTAACTAAAAATGCTTTAGAAATGGCCAAAATATGGACAAAAATGAGATTGGTTCAGGATGTATTTAAAACTTGTGATAAAGTTGAAATAAAATTTCAGTTATTAATGCTGGATGAGATTGAAGGCAGGAGGAGAAGGGGATGACAGAGGATGAGATGGTTGAGTTGGCATCACCGACTCAATGGACATGGTTTTGGGTGGACTCTGGGAGTTGGTGATGGACAGGGAGGCCTGGTGTTCATTGGTTCATGGGTTCACAAAGAGCTGGACATGACTGAGTGACTGAACTGACTAACCACAAGCTTGTATCTCTTATAAACCTTATTCACTTTTATTTTTCACTCCTCTTTTAGCTAACTTATAAGCCATTCTATAGTAGACCTCAGTGGCTTTATGTTTGTTCTTAGATTTGTTATAGGGTGCCATTATGATTTTTAAAAATGATTCAAATTTAGGTTATTTAAATATCCATAGTCCAAAACCTGAAATATATACAAAAATGTTTTCTGAATAAATAAGGACATTAGCAGTTTGGAATTGCATTTGCAAGAGTGAAGCTTCACTCCTCCATTCCTGTATCTCCATACCATCCACCTTAATGATACAAAGGAATTCAGCAGAGGTAGTTTACCACCTGCAAACGGGTTGGTTGATACAGCCCAAGCAGCTGTGTACAACTGTTACTCATTTTGTCAAGTGAGTCACTTCCATATGGACCTCTACAAGCATGAAATACTATCCAGGACTGTAACTAAAAATGCTTTAGAAATGGCCAAAATATGGACAAAAATGAGATTGGTTCAGGATGTATTTAAAACTTGTGATAAAGTTGAAATAAAATTTCAGTTTTTTTTCATTTGGAAAAGAAGCACATCTCTTCATATGCAACAGCCATTTAAATGTGCAGGTTAATTGGATTTTGCAAAATGCCATTTTCTTCTATCAAAAATAATTCACTTAATTTTAAGCACCTAGAACTTTTGTAATAATGTTTGGCCTAGAAGATTAAAGAGGAATAAAACAAAGAGGCAGCCCCAAATCAGGAAGGAAAGTAAATAAAGAAAGAAACTTGAAGATTAAAAAATTTTAGGTATATTTGGATCAGTGAAAAGATCAAGTCATTGAAGAAAAACAAATAATGGATAAATTACTACATTTAACCTTCCAAGTTAGAAAGGTCAAAGAAGAGAATAAGTATACATGTAGCAGGGGAAAATAGGTGAAAAGTTCTATTTTATATATTCATTAAACAATAATTTAACAAATGCTCATAAGCTGCCAAGTGCTCTGCTAGTCATTGACAATATTTAAATGGAATTGTTGGTCTAGGATCTCAAGAATTTTGTAATCTATTGATAATAAGGAGGCATATGCATAAAGAAACTACTAAAATGCAATATGTTAAATCCTTTTAAAAGATATCTGTAAAATTTATTACAACATTATTCCAGTTATCAGTTTCATCAGCTGTACAATTGAGAGCTTATAACAAGCTATTTGGAGACAGTTCTCATTGGATTTCTCATGTTCTGGCAAGGTTCATCCCTTTTGAACAAAAGACATGTCTGAATAGTAAACAGCCTTGGAAGCTAGAGATAATGTATCCTTCCTGAGAGTTGCAGAGACTCTCAGAGCATGGAAAAGCCCTAGGGTTGTGAAGGTAAAGTCCTCTTCTTCCTCTCTCCAGAGACACCAGCTTATATTCCAGGGTAAGAAGCCTAGAGATGTTTTCCCTTCTCACTTAGAGGAGGATTGTTTATATTTCAGGATAATTGGCAGATCTTTCTCTGGAGGGTAGGATGGGCAAATGTGAAAGGAGAATCATCATAGTTGAGAGTCTCCTAATGTTATGTTTGTTTTCCTGAGTTGTATGCACATGCAGCCAAAATTCTACCTTTATCATGTCACTGTGAGGGGATAAGGACATGGGGGCAGCACAATGATGCTCCAGCTACTGTCTTCCATGGGATAATAAACCACGTGTTTCAGGGTACCTTTGATCTAGGAGACTTGTGTCTTTACACACATGCACACACATGTGTGTATGTATATGTATATATATGTATGCATGCATATCATCCACTAATCACATACTTCATTTTTACTCATTGTTAAGAGAAGTTTATCATGGATTGAATTGTGTCCTCAAAAATAGTCATATATTCAAGTCCTAATCCCAAGTACCTCAGAATGTGACTTTATTTGGCAAGAGTTAGTGCAGATACAATTAGTTAAATGTATCTAGCATGGATAATAATCCAATACATCTGATGTCCTTCCATAAAAAGGAACAGTTTGGGCAGAGAAAGACACATATGGAGAACATCATGTGAAGATAAAGACAGAAATCAGAATGATGCTTCTACATGCCGAGAAACATCAAAGGCTATCAGCAAACTACTAGAAGCTAGGGGAGAGACATAGACAAGATTCCTCCTCTTCAAGTCTTTAGAAGAAAACAACCCCACTCTTCATCCAGAACTGTGAGCTAAGATATTTCTGTTGTTTAAGCTATCTAGTTTTTGGTACTTTTTCAGGACAGCCCTTGTTGTTTAGTTGCTAATTTGTGTTCGACTCTTTGTGACCCCATGGGCTGTAGCCCACCAGGCTTCTCTGTCCATGTGATTTCTCAAGCAAGAATGTTGAAATGGATTGCATTTCCTCCTACAGGGGGTCTTTCTTTCCAACCCAGGGATCCAACCTATGTCTTCTGCGTTGACAGGCAGATTCTTTACCTCTGAGCCTAGCACAGTCCAAACACACTGATATGTTTATCAATACCTAGTTTACGCAGTTGTTTTAAGCATATGTAAACCATGTTTCCAAAGGGAATAATGTAGCTCACTGAAGAATAATAATTCCTCTTCCCACCACAAATGGTGAACACACCTCATTCCATCTTCCTCTGTCCTCAATTCTCAGTATCTCAAAATCTTACCCTCTCAGGCTTCTGGCTCTTTCCCTATGTGGCAGATTTGTGGTTGAAAGGTGTCTGAGGACACCTGTTCTTCTGTAATGCAGGTCCTAGAGTGTCCAAACTACTATGTGTTTAATGTATATCTACTTCGGCTGCCTGTCTGTCTGTCTCTTTTTCCCTCCTAGGGAACTCAGAATTAATTCACTATTGCAGACAAAGTAGTGAATTGTAGTAGAATTTTGGGGTAGTATAGAAAAAGATCCAGACCAAGAGTTATGAGCTTGAATTCCAGTTTATATACTCCATTACTATGGGGTTCAAATCAGTTAGCATATCTAAGTATCCTTGTCTGTGTAAAACTGATTCAACAATAATTGTTCTAGCCATTTCTAACAGCTGTCAGGAGGCTCAAAAGAGAAAAAAATCTCATGAAATAATATTCTACACAAACACTGATAATTTTTTTTATAAAGCTGATTCTGATTTTCAGTATTTTTTAAATTAAAAAGAAATGATTCTTAACCTTTTTAAATTTCTTATAGCATTTCCTATTGTCAACCTTTACTGTTTCACGAAGCATTCTCTTCTCTGGATTTCTGCGGCACAACATACTCCTGGTTTCCTCCTCCTTCTACTTTTTTATTTTTTTTATTTTTTATTACTGCTCTTAGCCCCTGCCACAGGTTTATCTTTTCCTATGTGGACATTGATATTAAAGGCTGAAGTTTTCCCTAGACTAGGCCACCCATACACACAAATCATCACCTTTGCCCTGATAACTTATAAATGGATACCTCAGCTTGAGATCTTGGAAGACACCTAAAACTCAAAATATCTAAAGATAAACTTATGATATTCCTAATTAAACCTTACATCTTCAGTGTTAACATATCTACTGAGATTGCTATATTCCACACTGCCACCCAGAAATCTAAATGTTCTTCACTCCTCCGTCTATTCCATTATATTTCTATAGATTTTAAATTTTGTATCACTTCAGATGTTTTAGCTACACCTAACAAAAAAAAAAGTCAATATAAATTAATTTAAAATTAAAGTTTTTAAAATGTCAGATAAGAAGCCTTGGCACAAGAGTCCTCCAGGGTTGGTTAAGTCAGAGGTAATTCATCGAGTACGAGTATTTTTCTTCACTTTTTTCTCTGCTATCATTAGCATGTCTGCCTTGTCCTCAGACAATTTCTATTATAGTTGCAAGAGTGCTAAAGCACATCTCAGTTCCACATATAAATTAAACAATGCCCAGTGGGAAAAAAGGCCATCTCATCTTAAGTACCTCTTTTTAAGTATGCAGAAACATTTTCCCAGAAGCCTCCACTGGCTTCTCCCGTACATATCATTTGCTTGAATTATATTATATGCCTATGCCTAAATCAATTACTGGCAAGGGATCTGGAACCAGCTTACCCTGAAGCATGCAAGAGGGAAGTTACCTGAACAAAACCCAGTCTTCGCTGGCAAAGAAGATGATGCAAAATAGATTCTGGGAGAGAACAGCTGTATTTGCATCACTTCCTAAATATCTCTCAGAACTGCTCCTTCTTTTCATCTTAATTCCAAAAACTTGAGGTAGATGTTATTGCTGCTTACCAAAAGCTTGGATACTAGTGCAATGTGCCTTCTCCAAAAGCAAGCAGTGGCCCTGGTTCTGGACTGATAACCATACTTGTGAGATACAGTAGGCTTCCCCCTGCACAAAATATACACTGCATTTAGAAGGGATATAAGGCAGGAAAAATACAGTTTGTATGATAAGAGTGTAGTGATCCAGTGGTCATGTACAGGTGTGAGAGTTGGACCAGAAAGAAGATTGAGCACTGAAGAATTGATGCTTTTGAACTATTGTGCTGGAAAAGACTCCTGTGAGTCCCTTGGACAGCAAGGATATCAAAGAAGTCAATCCTAAAGAAAATCAAGCCTGAGTGTTCACTGAAAGGACTGATGCTGAAGCTGAACCTCCAATATTTTGGCCACCTGATACAAAGAGCCGACTCAGAAAAGACCCGGAGGCTGGAAAAGATTAGAGCAGGAGGAGAAGGGGGCAACAGAGGATGAGACGGTTGGATGGCATCATAGACTCAGTGGACATGAGTCTGAGCAAACTCCAGGAGACAGTGAAGGACAAGGAAGCCTGGAATGTTGCAGTCCATGGGGTTGCAAAGAGTCAGATACGACTTAGCAACTGAATAACAACAACAAGAGATCATAATTGCCAGAAAGTTTCCTGTTTCTCTATGATGTATCATACTTGGCATGAGTGTTTCATGAGGGGTTGTACTGTGACGGTATGGACACCCTCATCTCAGGGAAGCTGTCCACATGGCATTTTTAACATTTTATCCCTTGCAAAGTATCTAGCCCTGTCCAGAATAAGTGACCAGCACCAATCACCCAGTGTAGCTGCATCTCCTTATACAGGTTCCTCCTGAACAACCTGAGATATAGATGCTTGCTTTAGTACTTAGCAAGTTGTTCAGGGTATCGTGTACTTCTATATATTCCTTGAGTTAGAATTGAAAGGAGGATACAACCACGCATTACGTTTTTACTTACCCATGATGCTAGAGTAGGGTTTCTCAGTCTTAGCACTACTGGATATTTGGCCAAATTATTATCTGTTGTGGGCTTCCCAGGTAGTGGAGTTTTTAAAGGATCTGCCTGCTAATGCAGGAAACCCAAGAGATGTGGATTCAATCCCTGGTTTGGAAAGATCCCCTGGAGGAGGAAATGGCAACCGACTCCAGTATTTTTGCATAGAAAATTCCATGGATAGAGGAGCCTAGCAGGCTATAGTTCATGGGGTTGGGAAGAGTGAGACAAGACTGAATGTGCGCGCGCACACACACACACACACTCTGTTGTAGGGGGCTATCCTTTGTATTGTAGGATGTTTAGTAACATCTTTGTTCTCCACTCACTAGATGTCAGTAGCAACTATTCAGTTATAAAACTCAAACTTTCTAGACACTGCAAAATGTCCCCTTGAGGGCAAAACCACACCCTGTTGAGCACCACTGGGTTGGAGGAAAAGCTACAGATTGGCTGCCAACTTGTTCTTGCTGCATGTAGCATTCCTTACCTACTTGACATGAAGCATAGTGCAAGGGACTTATATGTTTTTCTACTGAAATGTGAGCAGGAGTTACATGGTCGCTTCCTTGAGGGAGTATTTAAAAGTCAGTGTACAGTCTTCCAGGCTCTCTTTTCTGTCCAGGATAGTGGAAGCACTGGTATTTGCCATGAGGTCAAAGCAGCCTGAAGTATTGTGCCTGGGGCAGTAGCCCTGGGCAGTCTTCTGGTCCATGTGTGTGCTCAGTCACTCAGTCGTGTCTGACTCTGACTCTGTATACCCATGGACTGTAGCTTGCCAGGCTTTGCTGTCAATGGAATTTTCCAGGCAAGAACATGGAGTGGTTTGCTAGCTCCTACTCCCGGGAATCTTCCTGACTGAGGAATCGAACCCGTGTTTCCTGTGTCTCCTGCCTTGGTGGGCAGATTCTCTACCACTGTGCCCCCTGGGAGCCCTATCTGTTCCATGGAAGACACTAAATAAATGACAGATAGACCTTTGTAGGGCCTAAAGGAGCTGTCCCACGTTGAAGGTCAGGAACTGCAGTGGTAAGGAGATACCCCTCGTCCAAAGTAACGAGCAGCGGCTGTGCTTTCCAGGAGCAGCCGTGAAGAGAAAACCCACGCCCAAGGTAAGAGAAACCCAAGTAAGATGGTAGGTGTTGCAAGAGAGTATCAGAGGGCAGACACACTGAAACCATACTCACAGAAAACTAGTCAATCTAATCACATTAGGACCACGACCTTGTCTAACTCAATGAAACCAAGCCGTGCCTGCAGGGCAACCCAAGGCAGGTGGGTCATGGTGGAGAGGTCTGACAGAACATGGTCCACTGGAGAAGGGAATGGCAAGCCACTTCAGTATTCTTGCCTTGAGAACCCCATGAACAGTATGAAAAGGCAAAATGATAGGATAACAAAAGAGAATCTCCCTAGGTCGTTAGGTGCCCAATATGCTACTGGAGATATGTGGAGAAATAACTCCACAAAGAATGAAGGCATGGAGCCAAAGCAAAAACAATACCCAGTTGTGCATGTGACTGGTGATAGAAGCAAGATCTGATGCTGTAAAGAACAATATTGCATAGGAACCTGGAATGTCAGGTCCATGAATCAAGGCAAATTGGAAGTGGTCAAGATGTGTATAAGAGACAGGTGCGACCCCATAGACGGCAGCCCACCAGGCTCCCCGTCCCTGGGATTCTCCAGGCAAGAACACTCGAGTGGGTTGCCACTGCCTCCTCCAGAGGATC
>SJYX01013879.1:5762-17090 GCA_006410675.1 Oreotragus oreotragus | reverse complement strand
ATTTTCAGTCTTTTAACCAAGAATTGCTAATGTCCACTAGTTTTTCACTAGATTAAAAAAAGAACAGTTTTGATTTTTTTAAAAAGACAGTTTAGAATCTTTAAAGAAAATAATTGCACATTGTCATCATTGATGTTCTAAGTGTATTGATCACAGGCCACTGGAGCAGGTGATAAGTATCTTCACATGTATTGGTTTCCCCACACATAAAAACCAACGACTAGAAAATCGTCAATGGAACTGGCAAATGATAAAGGCTACTTGGGCCTTTGTTACTGTAACAGGAAGTAGACTTTCATTACCTTTTCCTCTTTTGATTATGAAAGACAATCTTCATCCATTGTTGGAAGCACACGGGTCACCTTTCCAAGCACTGATGCTAATGACCACAGCCTGGAGGGGCCAGCGAGTGGTTCCTTCAGACACTGTGCAGGGAATGGACACTCAGTTACCTGGGAAAGCTTTTGTTCTTCCATGGAAAGCTGTACCATTACTTGTAAATGAGTGATGCCCAGCTACCTAAGCTAAAAAGTATCTCTTAAACTTTCAAACAAACATTTGACAGCCAGACGAAAGCTGTTATATCTGCACTGTTGGCTGGGGAAAATGACTTAGACATTCTTGGGTTTCTGAGAGTGTTTAGAATTCGTATTTGTTTAGAGATTTTTTTGAAGTAAATGTGCCAGAAAAATGTGTGTCGAAGAACAGAACTTGAGGTCTGAGGTATGAGAAGGTTATGAGCCTTATGACTTAATACACTGGCTACTGACCAACAGATTACTTCATTTATCTTTAAGTCATCTTCTGAATGTGCACCTAAGTGGGCCAGGTGGATGTTTTTTGNGAGGTCTGAGGTATGAGAAGGTTATGAGCCTTATGACTTAATACACTGGCTACTGACCAACAAATTACTTCATTTATCTTTAAGTCATCTTCTGAATGTGCACCTAAGTGGGCCAGGTGGATGTTTTTTGATGTGGTAGCCCTGGTTAGGCTGTTCCTGAATCTCCACATGAACTAGAGGCAGCGCCCGCTGCAGGTCCTGCTCTTCTCAGCATCTCTATTTGCTATCGTATTGGGTGCCTTGTACAGTCTCAATAAATGCTTGTTAATTGGTTGATTGATTAGCTTCTGAATTCACCCTTTAGCCTCAGCAGCTAAGCTGCTCTCTCAAGTCTCAAGACTCTCTCTAAACTCTATATTTTCCTTGTATTTAGTATTCATCTAGTGTCCCTTCAAACCATTCTGTTATTTCAGATACTGCCGTAGCAGAATTTCTAAGTGCCAAACTTTTTTTTTTAACAACATAGAAGGGAGATTGAGAATCATAAGTATGCTGCCAGCCCTGGAACGTTTGCCTAGTGACCTAATTTCATGGGAATTTGCCAGGCCAGCTCCATGGAAGAAATCCAGTCCTATTCCTCCAGTCTCCATGGGTTATTCAGCTGACACACTCCACAGCCAGCTTCTTCACATTGTTGTGACCTTCAAGATACTCTCCCCTGTGAATACTGCTCTATTTCAATTTTGCTACATTAAAAAAATGATAAGAAATGAAGGTGTATTCATTTCTGTGGCTTAGACAAATCTACACAATGTAAGGAGCTTAACCCAAATGGTATTTCTTACAATGAATTATGGCAGGCACTTGTTTCCTATTATCCTAGATTTCTGTCACGTGTATTTTGGATAATTCCAGAGGTTTATCAGTGTAATTTATCCAGTATGTTATCTAGACCTGTTCCGTAGATGTTAAGTTACTGATAGTCCAACACAGAACTCCATGTACCTTCTTTTCTCTGTTTTGCTCACTAGCTCCTTCTAAAGCCAGATGTAAAGCTATTTTAGACATCATAGTCCATTTGACATGGTAATATAATGATCTGACATTCTCTTCAGAAAACTAATACCAAAGTACTGTGTGTTAGCGCACTAAGTATACGCTAATTCTGTTCTGTCTGCAAGTTTACAACCTTTTCTGAAGAACACTCTGTACCTGTTTTGTTCTGCATCTGGAAGTACTGCAATGGCCTTTGGCCAAAAGCAATGAAGTTGTAACTTTCTTCTCTATAGTCTGCCCAGGGACATTAATGAAAGAAAAGTAAACCTACTCCATTTATCCCAAATGGCTTTTTAAACAATTAGGAGATTTTAATAATAGTGTCCCACTGATGCTCTCGGTTTCCCCACAGGCACTGCAGCCTTTCCGAGGTGAATAAGATGCTTCAGGAGAGAAGACCTCGCTCTCACTACCCATGACCTTCAATTCATACAAATGCTGAAAACAGCACCGGGCATCTCATTTTTGAAATGGATTATCTGGCATCAGTGCTTGCAGTTTTGGAGTCTAATATCATTTTGTGGTGATATCTTTCAGAAAAGAAGTGACTCAAATTTTTAAAGAGGCAGAGATTTTTGAGAAGGTTGGAGCTTTGACATTTTGATTTTTTCCAAGCTGGTCCCCAAAATCAACACCCTTAAAATGTACAAACTAATAACCAGCAACACTACTAAAAGTTTATCCTCAATAATTAGAATCAATAATACTTGCATAAATTTAAATACAAGGAGAATCACTGTGGTGTTCTTTATAATACTGACATCTTAGAAGGAAATACCCAGCAATACGATAATAGTTAAACAATGGAACACACTATAGTTATTATACATATATATGTATAAGTGTATACATATATAAGTGACACATACACACTTAGTTCCCTGACCAGGGATCCAACTTGGACCCTTGGCAGTGAAAGTCCAGAGTTGTAACCACTAGCCTGCCAGGAAATGCCCTCCTCTTTTTTTTAATTTCCTCTCCTCTTTCTTTTAAAGAAGACTTTGAAGGGGAGTGAAATGCGTTGTCATAAAAGTGGATAAACAAACCCAGATCAGCCCCTGGCACTCTAACATGAAGGAAAAGGGAAAGAGGGGTGCTTTGAGGAGGAAAGGGGGGCAAGTTAGCAATCCCTCGGTTTGAACAAAGAAATGCAGCCCTTCAGCGCATCTGTTCATACCCAAGCCCCGGGGGGTGACTCTTGGAGATACAAGAGGATGGCAGAGGGCCAACAGGTTCTAAATACTATAGCGGAGAACATTTTCAAGGTGTTGGCTTCTAGAAGGACTATCACACCCTACCTTCTTTCCAGTAGTCATGTATGGATGTAAGAGTTGGACCATAAAGAAATCCGAGCACCAAAGAACTGATGCTTTTGAACTGCGGTGTTGGAGAAGACTCTTGAGAGTCCCTTGGACTGCAAGGAGATCCAACCAGTCAATCCTAAAGGAAGTTAGTCCTGAATATTCATTGGACAGACTCATGCTGAAGCTGAAGCTCCACTACTTTGGCCACCTGATGCGAAGAACAGACTCATTGGAAAAGCCCTTGATGTTGGGAAAGATTGAAGGCAGGAGGAGAAGGGGATGACAGAGGGTGAGATGGTTGGATGGCATCACCGACTCAATGGACATGAGTTTGAGTAAACTCAGGGAGTTAGTGATGGACAGTCACGAAGACATGTAGACACACGCAGGTGACAGCATTTCAATCTCTCCTTCCTAGAGATGGGAATTTTACCCATTTACTTCTTCACCTGCTCTTTTGTCCTTTTGTACAAAAGAATGAGTTTCCTTTTCAAGGGCAATTCATTCCTCTCTGGCTCCTACCCTGACACCTTCCACCTCCTCAAGAACCTTGTTCTATAGACCATTTCAGTCCTTAAGCAATAAACTGCTTGGGACTTGTGAACATTCTAGTACCTACAGACATGTTCATCTCCAGAAAAAAAAAAAAAACAGTCTGAATTCAAAATACAAATAACTAAAATCAAATGTAATAAATAACAGAATGTATATAAAATGTAACATGATGTCACCATTGTAAACTTAATATTCATGACCATTTCACTCCATTCGAAAACAATTTGTGAGCTGGATGTTCTCCATTTTCCAAAATCCTGACTATGCACATTGAGTGTTGATCAAGGAGATTGAATTGTAAATTAGGCTGTCAATAGCCAACTCATTTTTGAAAGTAAATTTATAAACATTCTTTAGTTATTTCTTTGTGAAAAATGTACTTAACATGAGCAGCAGGTGCATTTTATGTTTTATGTGAATTGGAAAGGACTCAGCCTGCCAATGCAGGGGACACCGATTTCAGTCCCTGGTCTGGGAAGATCCCACAGGCCGTGGAGCAGCTAAGCCCAAGTGCTGCAACTCCTGAAGCCGTAAGCCTAGAGCCTGGGCTCCACAAAAGCAGAAGCCTCCGCAATGAAAAGCCCAGGCACCACGCCAGAGTGGCCCCTGCTCGCCGTAACTAGAGAAAGACTGGACACAGCGATGAAGACCCAGCTTCAAGAACACCGACCCCGGGGCTACTAGTCCCGCTGCTCCACATCCACGTCCACGATGAGCGACGCACGCGTCATTCTGTACCTCTGTTCTCACTTTCTCCTGGCTCCTTTCTTGAAGCCGTTAGATGCACTTTCACACCGTAGAATTGCCGTCTATCTACCCCCCTCACCTTTCATCCATTACCCTATTCCTCTACTCCTCCTTCCAGTTTCTCAAATGTGGTCTACACAGATGGTCTATAGTTTCTCCCTTCCCATTCACTCTTCAGCTCACAGAAACATTATTTCTATCATAACCATTTAGTGGAAATGGAACGTCCTCACCAAAGACAGCAACAACTTTGTTCTTCAATACAGTTCATAAATTTCCGTTCCTTGTTTACCCACTTTCTCTTCCTTTTCTCCAAGGAAACACAGGTGCCTTGGCTTCTGCGATATTTTTTTCTCTTGGTTTTCTTCTTACTTCTCTGGATGCTGCTTGATCTTTCTTCAGGATTCTTCTTTGTCCCTTGGACAATGGAGTTCCGGGCTTTTATCAAAGGCTCTCTCTCCCCTGCCTCAACATCCTCTCCCTGGGCAAGTCCTCTGGTTCATCTACCATTTACATGGCAATGATTTCCAAACCTGTACCCCCAGTCTATATCTCTCTCTTAGAGTTCAGACCAATATAGCTACTCTCTACCCATCATCACCAATAGAATTTAGACCACAGTACAAAAGGAAATTTATATTCCTCATCCCCTGGTCCTAGCTCTTCTCCCTTGTGCTCCTGATATCAACAAATGGCACCAATATTAAATCCATCAGAAACTGGGCTCCAGCTTTGAACACTCAGCCTTCCCTGACTGCCATATTCAGCAATCTAGAATTCCTACTCCTGTATGTTCCGTAGATTCATTCTCTCTTCTTCATTGCCAGTGCTGATTCTTATCTAGGCCACCATCATGATGCGTCTGAATTATGACAGCAGCCTCTGCCATCAATCATTTTCCCACTCTGCTCCACAAGTGATGTTTTTTAAACTATGAAACCAATTATGAAATGTCACGGCTTAAATCCTTCGATGTTTTCTTCAGTGCTCTTGGGGAAAAGCTCCCAAGTCCTTAACATGGTTTACAAAATTAGCAAAACCTGGTTCTAATATATCCATGGCCATATATCCTTTCCCTTTTCCTACCCTTTCTTGTGAGAATAAAAATCTTGTCCTCCCAAGCACTCCACGTTCTTGCTTCCAGGCTTTCATGCACACCATTGTCTTGGCTTGCAACACTCTGACCCCATGTAGCTGAACCCAACCTGCTTTTCAGATTTCAGTTTAGAAGTTTTACTGCCCTATGCCACCCCTGATGCACCAAACCAAAAACAGATGACTCTCCTAAGTGTCACCAGAATATTCTTTATTTCAGTGGGGTTTTTGCAGTGTTTATAATGGCTTGGCTACTTGGCTATCTCATATTCTCACCAGGCTGTAAACTCTAGGAGGGCAAGGTTTAAGTCTGTACTGTCTAATATAATAGTATAATAAATTTTTGATAAATATTGGTTGAACACGTACATGAGCAGGCACCAGGCACACATCTGATTGGCTGTCAATTATTCTGACTTCAGTAGGAGATTTCCTGAGTTAGCTTTCTCAGCGTAACAACTTTGTTCTTAATCTTTGTTATCATGCTTTCCAAACCATTCAGAAAGTGCTCTAATGTTTACCAAGCACTTTAAAATAGCGAGATAAATGCTCCTGGTGAAGGTGGCCTCTTTAAGACCTGGGCTGACTGCACAGCACAAAGTGGGCTGCCTTGACTGCAATGATGTCATTCAAGGTTATTGGTTGCAAGCATCAAAATTTACTGCTGGTGGGAAGGAAGCCACCGAGTACATCCAGAGCCAAATTCAGACAAGTGCTTGCTGTGCTCACAGCAATCAGGGAAGCCTCTGTTCCACATGCTTTATTCTCAGTAATGTGGGGCACAGTTGTTGCCACATTTAGGAAAATAAACAAAGAGATTACCTGATTTTCTTCCTAGTTATAACATACAGTCATGATTGAATGGGTTAGCAAATATTCTTTGCTGATAATTAAGCAGTATTATTTGTGAAAATTTGCACCAGGGCTGTAGCAATATTAGCTTTTCACCTGATTGCTAGGTTCATTCATAAAAGAAGCAGCAGAATGACAGACACTGCAGATTATTGTGTGCTTAGTCGCTCAGTCGTGTCCGACTCTTTGCGACCCTGTGGACTGTAGCCTGCCAGGCTCTTCTGTCCATGGGGATTCTCCAGGTAAGAATACTGGCGTGGGTTGCCATGCCCTCCTCTAGGGCATCTTCTCAACCCAGGGGTCAAGTCCAGGCCTCCTGCATTGCAGGAGGATTCTTCACTGTCTGAGCCACCAGAGAAACCCAAGGATACTGGCATGGGTAGCCTATCCCTTCTCCAGGGGAAATCCCCAACCCAGGAGTTGAACCAGGGTCTCCTGCATTGTAAGCAGATTCTTTACCAGCTGAGCTACTTGGGAAGCCCTCCAGATTATTAAGGTGAATAACCTGAAGGCAGGGGATATGAAATGTAGGCTTCGCCAATAAAGGGACTTTGGGTAGAGTCTGATCAGGCATGCAGATAGTCTCCATTTCCTATTGTGAAAATGGTCTGAGTCCAAAGGATCAAGAAGGGCCTACAGCTAGACATTCCTGTACTGACATAATTGTGACTGGGCAGCTACTGTACTCTTATATTGACATGAGCACCAGGGTAAATTTCTTTTAAATATGAGGTTACTACTACATAGGCTGCTGCTGCTGCTAAGTCACTTCAGTCGTGTCCGACTCTGTGTGACCCCATAGACGGCAGCCCACCAGGCTCCCCCGTCCCTGGGATTCTCCAGGCACGAATACTGGAGTGGGCTGCCATTTCCTTCTCCAGTGCATGAAAGAGAAAAGTGAAAGTGAAGTCGCTCAGTCTGTCCGACTGTTAGCGACCCCATGGACTGCAGCCCACCAGGCTCCTCTGTCCATTGGATTTTCCAGGCAAGAGTACTGGGGTGGGGTGCCATTGCCAGTACTCAAGATTTGTAGGTTAATTCTTTAGATAGAGGGAATATCAGTGCCTAAAAAGAAATCCCAGCCCTTTAAAGTAACAGCATTTATAATACACATCCTTGAAAAAGAAGATAACTAGAATTTCTGATTTTGCTGAAGGCCTCTGGCATAGGTATGACCTCAAATACCTACACAACTGGACGTATAACTAGAGCAGGTTCTAGGTTTAATTCCCACACTTTTGCTTCAAGCTAATGAACTATAAACTTGCTTTTTTTTTTTCTTTACATCTCATTTTTAAAATGGTACAATAGTATTTTCTTGAGGACTGGAGGGCTCATTAATTAATGTTTGCCAAGCACTTTGAAGATCTGAAGCACTTTGAAAGGGTCTACATTAAATCCAGAATTATAACTATCATCATCACAAAGCTCAGACTAGCTCAGAAATTTAGGAATGATGACTCAGGAGCCCATATTCCAGATTCGAATGAGATTATGTCTGAAAATAGTGAAACCAATTCCTGTAATGATTCAGATGAGAAAGGATTTATGGGATTCAGCAAGACTATATCCCAAATCATGCATGACAACAAAAATTAGACCGCATTCCAACTGATAATTTAGGAAACAATTTATTAAAGGAATCCCAAGGAGATTTGTGTCTGTGCTGTCTTTGAGGCCAAATCCATACACCGTTAGCCAGAAGAGACAGCAATCAGCCAGTTAAGTGAAGGGTGGTACAGGCTGAAGGCAGGGAATGCAGACTGGAGACAGAAATTGCCAGCTGCCCCAGACAAAGCATTTCATAAGTCACAGTGCTAGAAAATACGGACAAATCCATGTCAGGCAACAATCTTCAGCCCTCCTTTCTCAAAGAGCCTTCCCTGGGCACCATTGCTCAAACTGATCTCTCATTAATTTTTAAAACATTTTTGGAAGAAAATGTTAACTGCAGGTAAAATTGCCCTTAATTTGGTTGAGGAAGACCCCTTTTGCTCCTAGTCTGCTGAAAAGATTTTTTTGTTTATTTTCCAGTCAAGGATGGATGCTGGATTTTTGTCAGATGCTTTTCTGTGTCTGTTGAGATGATTATTTGTTTTATATTTGTATTAACATTATTATATGTCATAATTATGGTATTATTATAATGGAAATATATTAACATTAGCTTGTTAATATGATAAATCACATTGATCTTTTTTATGTTAAGTCAGCTTTCCTGAGATAATCCCAATTTGGGGGGCTTCGTTTGTTAAAATTCTACTTGGAATTTTGCATGTATGTTTTTAAGGATATCATGCTTATACTTATATTGTTCTGGTAATGTCTTTGCTTCTGATGTTAGTGCAATTCTGGCTTCATATAATAGGTTAGGAAGTATTCACTCTATCTCTGCAAGATTTTGTGTAGACTTGGTATTACTTTTTCCTTAAATATTTGGTAGAATTCACAAATGAAACAATCTGAGCCTGAAGTTTTCTTTACGGGAAGGTTTTTTAACAACAAATCCAATTTATTTAATAGATGTATTATATATTCTTATTTCCAGTGATCAATTTTCCAAGCATCTCTTTCTTACTGTTTTCTAATTTCTTTGACTGGTGGTCAGAGAGCATACATAATGTTACTTGGATCCTTTTAAATTGAGTATTGAGGCTTTATAATGATAGAATATATCTTAGTAAATACCATGGATACTTGAAAAGATGGTTTATGCAAAGTCATTGGCTTAAGCTTCCTGTAGATGTCAGTTAGATCCAGGGGTTGTAGTATTGTTTAAATCTTCTATATCCTAACTGATTTCCTGGCTGCTTATTTTACCAACGATTAACAGAAGAGTATAAAAATCTCTTATTTTAAATGTAGACTTATCTATTTCTCCTTGAATCTCTGTCAGTTTTTGCTTCATGAATTTTACATCTCTTTTATTACATGCATAAATGTTTAAGATTATTATGTCCCCTTGATTAATTGACCCCTTCATCATTATGACCTTTTTCTATCCTTATTAATATCTTTGCCTCGAGATCTACTTTGTCTAATGCTAATATAGCCACTCTAACTTTTAAAAATTAGTTTTTGCATTGTATATTTTTGTGATTCTTTCACTTTTAAACTATTTCTGTCTTTATATTTAAAATGTGCTTCTTGCAGGTAGTGTCCAGTTGGGTCTTACGTTTCTGTAATTTAAGGACCTCTGCCTTTCAGAATATCTAAACCATTTACATTTAATATAATTATCATTGTAAATAAACATAAATTTATTATCTTTGTTTTCTATTTATCCTACTCTTCTTTATTCCTTTTTCTCTCTTTATCTGCTATGTTTTTAATCAACTGCATGTTTCCTTATGGTTCCATTACATATCTTTTAATCATTTCAAATCTTTTTTTTTTCCTGTCTTCTCACATGTACACATGTACACAAGTAGTCTCCTCACATGTACACATGTACAATATGTACTGCATGTACAATATGGCCCATATTCAGGTAGAAACCAGAGGAGACACACCTATAGAGTTTGCTGTCTCTCCTCCTCTCTCTGCCTCCTTCTCTTTCTCTCTGCAGATATCTCTTAATATTATGGTATCCTGTGAATTCTAGCTGCATTGATCCCCTTGACTCTTAGCTCCTTCGCCATAAGGCAGTGAGACCACCAGATTCTGCCTGGGTTCCCCTTCTCTACACAGTGGCTTGTAGGTGGCTGAGGCGACCCCTGGGACAATAGTTGAGCTTACCTCATTAGTCTGCCCTCCCTCAGGGATCACTGTCCTTTGTTGTCTAAGGTCCAATGTTTTGAAACTGTTATTTCACATGTTTTTGTCTATTGGGGGGTTTTGTTTTTGTGTTCTGTTGTTTCAGGCAAAAGGGTAGATCAAGTTCCTTTTACTTTATCTTTTAGCCTGAAGTGATTCTAGATGGAAGGTGAGATACTGTTGATGCAAATTGGACATATTTTGAAACATAAGTCTGATTTTCTGAAACTTTTCATCGAATGTCTGAGAATATTTAAGAAAACTGGTTGGAACTATTTCTTACGTTAATTAGCTCCAAAATTTATAGGGTCATTAAAATATTAAAGCAAAGTAACCCAGAAACAAATAGCTAATTCTTGCTCCAGTTTAACAATCTCTGCAAACACTAATGTAACCACTCTCTCAAGGGCTTAGTTAAAAGGAATGCCTGCTAGATTTATTTCATTTTCAGGAAAGAGAGAGGTCATTATGGCTTAACAATTACCCAGTTCCCTTCTTAATTTAATCTTAATCTATAAACACAGGCCTATGTTTTGAAGACTATTATGCTGAATGAAAAAAACTTATTATTGATACTGGTGGTTAAACGTTTACCCCAATGCCCAGAAGATACATACACAAAGCTAATTTACCACCAAGTGTGACTATCTGAAAATATATGTTTTCCATGTGGTGTAATCTAAAAATATTTCCTCAGTACTCTGAAAACAAATAGTTTTTTAAAAAATGAATAAAACCATACAAATACTTATATTCCATATGCCAATTTTTTAAAGGGCAGCTTTTTTCCTTCATTGTATTTTTCTCTGATTCTATGGTTTCTTTATCATATATCAGCTATTTTCCCTTATTCTTTTCCAAACACGTGAGTTTTCAAGAGCACTTAATATGAACAATACCAATGCCCTAGGTTTCTTGAATTTCTGTGTTAAGAATTCTTCATCTAATATATAGTATATCAAATATTTCAAAAAGATATATATATTCAGTTTTAAGAGGACATATATACATATTTTGGAGAAGGCAATGGCACCCCACTCCAGTACTCTTGCCTGGAAAATCCCGTGGATGGAGGAGCCTGGTGGGCTACAGTCCATGGGGTTGCTAAGAGTCGGACAGGACTGAGCGACTTCACTTTCACTTTTCACTCTCATGCATAGGAGAAGGAAATGGCAACCC
>SJYX01013878.1:108931-139183 GCA_006410675.1 Oreotragus oreotragus | reverse complement strand
GATGCTTTTGAACTGTGGTGTTGGAGAAGACTCTTGAGAGTCCCTTGGACTGCAAGGAGATCCAACCAGTCCATTCTGAAGGAGATCAACCCTGGGATTTCTATGGAAGGAATGATGCTAAAGCTGCAGCTCCAGTACTTTGGCCACCTGATGCGAAGAGTTGACTCATTGGAAAAGACTCTGATGCTGGGAGGGATTGGGGGCAGGAGGAGAAGGGGACGACCGAGGATGAGATGGCTGGATGGCATCATGGACTCGATGGACATGAGTCTGAGTGAACTCCGGGAGATGGTGATGGACAGGGAGGCCTGATGTGCTGCGATTCATGGGGTTGCAAAGAGTCGGAAACGACTGAGCGACTGAACTGAACTATTATCCTTTTAATGTCTGTGAGGTCTGGGGTGATATCTTTTTTTTTTTTTTCCATTTCTGATATTGGTAATTTATGTCTTTGTTTTTCTGTCTAGAGGTTTTATGAAGTTATTAATTGAAGATTTTACTGATTTTCTTATATAAGCAGTTAAATCTATAAATTTCTCTCTACTGCTTTAGATCACAAATATTGATGAGCTATATTTTCATCTTCATTCAGTTCAAAATATTTTCTAAATTCCCTTGAGACTTCCTTTTTGGCACATATCTATTTGAAAGTATGGCTTTCATTTCTAAGTATTTAGGAATTTTTAATTTATCTTTTTGTTAGTGATTTCTAGTTTAGTTTCACTATGGTCAGAGAACACATTCTGTTTGAATTTATTCTATTTAAATTTGTCAAGGCTTGTTTTATGACCTAGGATACTATCTCTCTTGACAAATTATTCCATATGCATTTGAAAACAATATGAATTCTGCTTCTCTTGAATGAAGTGTTCTATAAATACTAGATGAAGTTGGTAGATGATGTTGTTCAGTTCTTCTGTATTCATACTGATTTTCTGCCTGCCCATTGTATTGAGTATTGAGAACAGAAAACTATAACTGTAGATCTGCCCGTTCTTTCAGTTTCACTTCATGTAGTTTGAATCTCTGTTGTTTGGTGCATATACATTTAGAACTGATGTATCCTTGTTATTTGACGCTTTTATCATTGTGTAATGTTCTTCTCTATCCACACTATTTTATATGGCTCGGAGAGCTAATTTGTCTGATGTCAGTGTAATGACTTCTACTTTCACCACTGTTGGCAAGGCTTATATTTTTCCATCCTTTTCCATTTAACCTGTGTGTATCATTCAGAGTGCACTTCTTGCTAGCAGCATAAAGTCATTTGAAAATCCAGTCTGACAATCTGTCTTTTAATATGCGTGTTTATACTATTAACATTTAACATAATATTGATAAGTGTGTATTTAGGCCTACAACCCTATTATTTGTTTTCTGTTTATTCACTGTTTTCTGTTCCTGTTCACTCTTTCTTGACTTCTTTTGGAGTATTTGAATTGTTTTTAGATTTCCATTTTAAATTATTTATTGATTAAAAAATAATACTTCTGTAGTTTTAAAATTGGTTGCTTTAGGTATCATGATGGGCTTCCCTAGTTGCCCAGATGGTAAAGAATCTGCCTGCAATACAGGAGACCTGGGTTTGATCCCTGGGTTGGGAAGATCCCCTGGAGAAGGGAATGGCTACTCACTCCAGCATTATGATATACATGTTTACCTTTTCATATTATACTAAAACTTTAATATTTCAGCACTTCAAATTGAATATAGAAACTCTTTACCACCATATAAGCCCATTAACTCTCCCTATTTATATTATTGACATCATCAAAATTCTTTAAGACAGTGTTATAATTTCTGATTTGAATTGTCACACATATTTAAAAGAACTTGAGAAAAAAATTTTAAATATTTAAATAGATACTGTTTCTTTTCCTCTTTTTTGTATTCCTGAAATTCTATACTTTTTGTTGGTTATTATTTCATAAAAATTTCTTTTAGCATTTATTTTAGAGCAATTTGCTAGAATGGATTCTCTTAGTTTTCCTTCATCTCAGAATATGTCTATGTTGCCTTTATTCCTGAATAACATTTTAAATGCACATAGATTTTTTTTTTTTCTCCCAGTATAACATATGTTCTACTTTCTGACCTCCATGGTTTTTGATGAAAAGCATCTTCTGATCCTGATTCAAATCACTATTCTTCTCCACGTAATGCCTGCTTTTTTTTTTTTTTAGCATTTTGCTTATGATATATTTGGGCATGGATTTATTTGGATTCACTGAGATTCTTGAATGTGGAAGTTTATGTTTTTGCCAATGTTGGGAAGGTTTTAGTATTTAAAATTTTTTTCCTCACACAGTCTCTTCTATGAATAAAGTGACACAAACATTTAACATTAAAGGTTTTGATGTATCCAATAAGTCTGAAGCTCTGTTCCTTTTTTGTTTTCCAATCTTTTTTTCTCTGTTGTTCAGTGCACTTCATTCCACTGCGTTCAGTTTTCTATTTCTGCATAACCAATGGCCTTAAGTTTAGGGGCTAAAACACCACGTACATTTATTATCTCAGAGGTCATGTGAGTCAGAGGAATCTGGACACAATTTAGATGGGTCTTTGGCTTAGTGTCTTGCACATTTAATTTGTCTTGGCTTCTATTTTTTTGGTAGGCCACAGTAACACTAAATTTTTTTTAAATCCCAGTTTACTTTTATCTGCCTTTCATATTTTATATATCTTCTTGAGCATGTGATGTGTACCCAGATTCCCTGTTCACTGAAACATTTTTTGGCTCCACTGCTGGGAATTCTGTCAGCAGACAACATTCAGCTCTCAGCAACTCCAGAGATCACCTCAGCTCCAGAAAGTCGCTTTGTCAAGGTCTCGACCCTTTTAGGGTAGCCCACATCTATTGACTGATGAAGAGCGTAAAAGCCTACCCTTCTTTGCCCAAGGTGACATACATTGGAAAGCTCGTTCTTGCTCTAGAGTTCTTCATGTTGTCAGTTTAGACTATCATCAGGGCTTCTTGCTGACTCAGCCTCTCTCGCTTCCCAGTCCTGCCCCTGTCCCCTTCCTTCTGTAAGTGTTGCTCACAAGTGCATCTGAGTAAACTCTGACTCACAGTTGGCTTGTGGGAGATCCAGGGCATGACAGGGTATGGTTTACCTGTGGGTTTTTGCTCTTGTCTGCTTTTACTTTTGTATTTTTGATTACCTGATCATGTTTCCTGAATTTTTAGTGTACTAAATTTTCATTAAATGACAGAAATTTTGATAAGCGATTATATAGGCTCAGGATGAAGTTGGTTTTCTTTAGATAAGTTTTTCTACTGGTAGGCAGATAGAAAGTGAGTAGTTCCTCTGAATGTTGTTCAGATAGTATTTCCAACATTGCTAAAACTGGTCTTTCTGGTTTGTTCTGAGTTCCATGGTGAAGACTTTCTGAAGTCTCAAATGAAAGCTTAGAATGTTAACCAGGATTTCTGCTCTTTGATAGGCTCTGAATTCCAGCTTCTATTACTCCAGCAATATTAGATAGCTGAAACTCAGCTTTTGTTTTATTAATCTCTTAAAACTGCTTTTCTGCTCGTCTTATGTGAGACAGCAAAAGAGACACAGATGTATAGAACAGTCTTTTGGACTCTGTGGGAGAGGGCGAGGGTGGGATGATTTGGGAGAATGGCACTGAAACATGTATACTATCATATGTGAAATGAATCACCAGTCCAGGTTCGATGCATGATACAGGATGCTCAGGGCTGGTGTACTAGGATGACACAGAGGGATGTTATGGGAAGGGAGGTTGGGGAACGTGTGTACACCCGTGGTGGATTTATGTCAATGTATGGCAAAACCAATACAATATTGTAAAGTAATTAGCCTCCAATTAAAATAAATTTATACTAAAAAAAGGGGGGGGAACCCTGCTTTTCTGCTTGTCTTTTCATATGTGTGCATCCAGTCTGTTTTTGTTCAGTTGCCAACTATTAGTGACCCCATGGACTGCAGCACGCCGGGCTTCCCTATCCCTCACCATCTACGGGAGTTTGCCCAAGTCCATGTTCATTGAATCGGTGATGCCATCCAATCATCTCATATTTGTTGCCCTATTCTCCTTCTGCTTTCAATCTTTCACAGTGTCAGGGTCTTTTCCAATGAGTTGGCTCTTCACATCAGGTGGACAAAGTATTGGAGCTTCAGCATCAGACCTTCCAGAGTATTCAGGGTTGATTTCTTTAAGATTGACTGCTTTGATCTTCTTGCTTTCCAAGGGACTCTCAAGAATCTTTTCCAGTACCACAGTCCAAAAGCATTAATTATTCAGCTTCTGATTTCTTTACTGTCCAGTTTTCACATCATACATGACTACTGGAGAGACAGTAGCCTTGGCTATATGGACCTTTGTTGGCAAAGTGATATCTTTGCTTTTTAACACACTATTGTTGCTCAGATGGTAAAGAGTATGCCTGCAATGCAGGGAACCTGGGTTCAATCCCTGGGTCGGAAAGATCTCCTGGAGAAGATTCAGTAACCTACTCCAGCATTCTTGCCTAGAGAAGTCTGTGGACAGAGGAGTTTGGAGGGCTACAGTCCATGGGGTCACAAAGAGTCGAACATGACTCAGTGACTTTCACTTTCATGTTTGTTATAGCTGTCCTGCCAAGAGCAGTCATCTTCTAATTTCATGGCTGCAGTCACCATCTGCAGTGATGTGAGTCCAAGAAGAGGAAATGGGTCACTGGTTCTATCTTTTCCCCTTCTATTTGCCATGAAGTGATATGACCAGATGCCATGATCTTAGTATTTTTAGTATTTAGCTTTAAACCAGCTTCTTCACTCTCCTCTTTCACCCTCATCAGGAGGCTCTTTAGTTCCTCTTCACTTTCTCCCATTAGGGTGGTATCATTCACATATCTGAAGTTGTTGATGTTTCTCCTGGCAATCTTGATTCCACTTTGTAACTCATCCAGCCTGGAATTTCACATGATGTGCTCTACATATAAGTTAAATAAATACAGTGACAGTAACAGCCTTGTCATACTCCTTTCTCAATTCTGAACCAGTCAGTTGCTCCATACAGGATTCTAACTTTTGTTCTTGACCCCCATATAGGTTTCTCTGGAGACAGATAAGATGGTCTGGTGTTCCCATCTCTTTAAGAGTTTTCCACAGTTTGTTATGATCCACACAGTCAAAGGCTTTAGCATAGTCAATGAAACAGAGGTAGATGTTATTCTGGAATTCCTTTGCTTTCTCTATGATCCAGCAAATGTTGGAAATTTGATCTCTGGTTCCTCTGACTTTTCCTAATTCCTAAGAAGGGCAATACTAAAGAATGTTCAAACTACTGGACAATTGCACTCATCTCCCATGCTAGTAAGGTTATGCACAAAATCCTCCAAGCTAGGCTTCAACATTACGTGAACCAAGAACTTCCAGATACTCAACCTGGGTTTAGAAAAGGCATCCAGCTTAGGAACTAACAAGTGCCCTCGTATCTTAATTGGTAAAGAATCCGCCTGCAATTCAGGAGACCTGGGTCCAATTCCTGGGTTGGAAAGATCTCCTGGAGAAGAAAATGGCAACCCACTCCAGTATTCTAGCCTGGAAAATCCCATGGACAGAGGAGCCTGGCAGGCTACAGTTCATGGGGTCTCAAGAGTTGGACACAACTTAGCTACTAAACTAATTAGCTAACTAGCTAAGAAGAAGGAAGTTGCAATGCAGAATGTCAGGTCCTTTTTGGCTCCCTTTCTTCTCAAATTTTGGCTGTCATCTCCTTCAGTCCAGTGAGATTGCTATAACCTCTGGGCTGCTAACTTTTTGTTCTGTGTGTGTCCAGCATGGCAAACTAACAAATTCTCTGAAGGGAAATGTTGTGGTGAACATAAGCCCCACTCTATGTATTTCTCTTTATTCTGGCATCTTGGCGGCCTTGGTTGACCTTCAAAGACCTAGGTTTTTGTTTTAGGTTATTTTAGTCTTATTTTATAGTCATTCTGGGTAAACTTAGCTGAGAACTGAAGTGTTATCATTTTTCTTTTTGGTTTAAGATGGGAAGAAGCTTGAGCTTGTGGAAGAGTTTAAAGGAGTTTGTATAGGATTTCTATACAGGTCCTCTTATCCAGATGTGTTAGTGAAGACAGGATTCTGAAAAGAAGGATTTTAAAGTTTTTTTCAATAGTATTATGTA
This sequence comes from Oreotragus oreotragus, assembly GCA_006410675.1. Classification (NCBI taxonomy): domain Eukaryota; kingdom Metazoa; phylum Chordata; class Mammalia; order Artiodactyla; family Bovidae; genus Oreotragus; species Oreotragus oreotragus. The sequence continues at coordinate 133,042 of SJYX01013878.1, read as the reverse complement.
TGTGTGTGTGGTCTTTCATTAATAACAAAAGTTCACATGAAGATACACAATAAGTTATCCTCCCTGAATTAAATTAAACTTTTCTAAAACAGTTTGGTGTGTATAGAATATTTTTCTATTACACTTTCAAACTAACTGATCCTTATTTAACCTTGTCTTGGAAAACACCATCTGAAATATCCCTGATCATCCAATGCCCACATTGATGACATCTATCATTCAGCAAGCCTTGATACAGTATTCTGACAAACTACCTTCTAGTCTTCCCTTGGCATATTTCAGGAAATCCAATAAAACTCTATGAGTGTATCTATCCTGCTCTCAAAGGTTACATTAAGAGTTATAATATAGAATACTTCCTATTAATTTAACATAGCTAGGAGAATTGAATGAACTGATATAATTTTCATACAGCTGAGAATTTCTACATGGTCCAAAGTTGAGATTAAGAGACTTGTTTGTGCCTTGTGGAGCCTTGCCTTCCTTTGCCCACTGCTTGCTTTTTTCTGTAGTCGCTGTAGTGTCTGACCATTTGCCACCCCATGGACTGCAGCATGCCAGGCTTCCCTGTTCTTCTCTATCTCCCAGAGTTTGCTCAAACTCATGTCCATTGAGTCAGTGATTGTTCAGTATGAGCCCAACAAAATGAGGGCCCTGCAGCCTCTTTAATGAATGGTGCTGGGAAAACTGGACAGCTACATGTAAAAGAATGAAATTAGAACACTCCTTAGCATCATACACAAAGATAACTCAAAATGGATTAAAGACCTAAATGTAAGACCAGAAACTATAAAACTCTTAGAAGAAAACAGGCAAAACACTCGATGACATAAATCAAAGCAAGATCCTCTATGACCCACCTCCTAGAGTAATGGAAATAAAAGCGAAAGTAAACAAGTGGGACCTGATTAAACTTAAAAACTTTTGCACAGAAAAGGAAACTATAAACAAGGTGAAAAGACAACCCTCAGAATGGGAGACAATAATAGCAGATGAAGCAACTGACGAAGGATTAATTTCCAAAATATACAAGCAGCTCGTACAACTCAATACCAGAAAAATAAACAACCCAATCAAAAAGTGAGAAAAAGACCTAAACAGACATCTCTCCAAAGAAGACATACAGATTGCTAACAAACACATGAAAAGATGCTCAACATTGCTCATTAGTAGAGAAAAGCAAATCGAAACTACAGTGAGATATCACACCAGTCAGAATGGCTATCATCAAAAAGTCTATAAACAATAAATGCTGGAGAGGGTGTGGAGAAAAGGGAACAGCCTTGCAATATCGTTGGGAATGTAAATTGATACAGGCACTATAGAAGATGGTATGGAAATTCCTTTAAAAAATCAGAATAAAACCACCATATGACCCAGCAATCCCACTCTTAGGCACATACCCCGAGGAAACCAAAATAGAAAAAGACACATGTATCCCATTGTTCATTGTGGCACTGTTTACAATAGGTAGAACATGGAAGCAACTTAGATGTCCATCGACAGATGAATGGATAAAGAAGTTGTGGTACATATACACGATGGAATATTTCTCAGCCATAAAAAGCAACACATTTGAGTCAGTTCTAATGAAGTGGATGAACCTAGTACCTATTACACAGAGTGAAGTGAGTCAGAAAGAGAAAGATAAGTATTGTATTCTAACACATATATATGGAATCTAGAAAAATGGTACTGAAGAATTTATTTACAGGGCAGCAATGGAGAAATAAACATAGAGAATAGACTTATGGGCATGAGGAGAGGGGAGAGGGTGAGATGTATGGAAAGAGTAACAGGGAAACTTACAATGCCATATGTAAAATAGATAGCCAGTGGGAATTTGCTTTATGGCTCAGGAAACTTAAACAGTGGCTCTGTATCAACCTAGAAGGGTGGGGTGGGGAGGGAGATGGGACGGAGGTTCAAAAGGGAGGGGATATATGTATACCTATGGCTGATTCATGCTGAGGTTTGACAGAAAACAACAAAATTCTGTAAAGCAATTATCCTTCCCTTAATAAATTAAAACATAGTGATAAAAAAATGAAGGCCCTGAATAGCAAAGTTCTCATGGAAAGCAGATATTCATCTCTGTTTTATAAACTAAGAATTGTTATTATATTTATTTATATTTATTCCAACATTAGAGTAAATGTGTATGACCTTTGCAACTTTAGGAATAGAGATTTTGAACACAGCACATTTAGGACTCAAGCTATTGCTCAGAGATCCAGCAGTCACTCAGTTTAGCATGCCTCATGGCTAAATTTCTCCAGTGAACAGGTATGTAACAGGCTGTAACTCCTGATTCTAAGAGCTTTGTCTGCCATGTTCCTTGACTCTTATTCCATTTCCTAAGAGGTAAGGTTCTGTGATGGTGTCAGGCACAAGAATATTAAAAATGTCTATTTTGTGTATTTTATTATTTTTACAAAGCTTATATACATGTATATATGTTTGTGCCTCTGTGTCTGTGGATGTGTGTGTGTTCATGTGTAGTGTGTTTATAGGCATGTGTGTGAAGCATATGTGTATTTGTGTGGTATGTAGATGTGTATACGTGTGTATGTATGTGTATATGTGTGTATGTGTCTGTATGTTCATTTAGTTCTTTCTGCAGAGAGGTCCTAGAAGCACTTACAAGCCAGTAACAATGAGCACATAGTAGCATGCTGTTTTCTAAATACCACTCCCCATAAAATAAAAACGAAGGTCCTTGGAAAATTCTTGATTCCATGTTTCAGACAGTGAAAGAACAAGATGACCTTGGTACATCTTATGCCAGAAAGCAAAAAAGTCTTCAAGTAATATTGGAGCTTGTGAAAAGGACTTAAGAGTTGTTTTGAAGTCTTTCCCTTTGGCCAACAGGAGATGATTGTCTAGATGGAATGAGCATTTTATCCCCTCCTAAATTCATATGTGGAAATTCTAACCACCAACGAGATGAGCCTGGAGGTGGGGCTTTTGAGAGGTAAATAGGTTTGATGAGATCGTGAGAGTGAAGCACTTGCAAGAGACATCAGAACACCCCCCCTTTTTCCAAGTGCACATTAAGAAGACATGCACACATGAGCACACAGTGAGACAGCAGCCACCTGTAAGCCCAGAGAAGCCCCAGGATGGAACCTGCCTTTATAATGCCTTGTTCCTGAACCTGTAACTTCCAGAACTGTGAGAATACATTTGTGTCATCCAAGTCAGCCACCCGATGGTGTTTTGTTATAGCACCCTGCACTGACTAACAAAGGAGACAACTGAGCTTCAAAATAATTAAGGAATAAAAATAAATAGGAGCACGTGAGTATATACTGATATAAATAAATTAATGAATACATAATAAGTGAGAGAAAAGGAAAAGCTGTTTCTTACAGTGAATGCTAATTAACAAATGTGGAAGAAATGATGGCATTGGAGATGTGTATTCAGAGCATTGGGCTTCCCAGGTGGCACTAGTGGTAAAGAACCTCCCTGCCAATGCAGGAGTTCTAAGAGACTCAAGTTTGATCCTTGGGTCAGAAAGATCCCCTGGAGAAGAGCATGGCAACCCACTCCAGTATTCTTACCTGGAGAATCCCTTGGACAGAGCAGCCTGGCGGGCTACAGTCCATAATGTCTCACAGAGTCAGACACAATTGAAGCAACTTAGCATGTACACTTACTTCAGAGCATATTAAGAATGACCAATGAGTGAAACTTTGATGAAGAACAGGATAACTGCTTAGTTCTGAAATATTTTCCCTACCAAACAGCTTATTAGTTAGAAATGGAGACAATAAAAGTTATAGTCAAGGAACAATCTGCTTACCCAAACAATGCTAATATCACCAATAATGAGGCAAATGGCCATCAATTGTCCATGGGATTCTTGGTGTTGGAGTATGTGCCATCCTACAGGGTACTATAGGACATAACATCAGTTTTATGGAATTCCTCTCCAAGCTGCTAACATGTATCTAATCATGTGGAAACCAAACTAAAAATAATCCATCCATCTTTTTCAAAGTTTCCAGGTCATGAAAGACAAAGACAGACTGAGGAAAGTCTCCAGATTAAAGATAAATGACCTAAATGAAATGAGCAGTCCCAGATTCTATCCTAAACCTAGAGTAACATAATTATGAAGGACATTATTAGGACAAATAACAAAATTTGAATATAGGATATGTTTTAGTTAAAAGTGTTGTGATGATGTGATGAATGTCCAGGTTTTTTAATTCTGTGGTTATGTAATAAGTGTATTCTTAAATGTTTTAGTTCAGTTCAGTTCAGTCACTCAGTCATGTCCGACTCTTTGTGACCCCATGAACCGCAGCACGCCAGGTCTCTCTGTCCATCACCAACACCCGGAGTCCACCCAACCCATGTCCATTGAGTTGGTGATGCCATCCAACCATCTCATCCTCTGTTGTCCCCTTCTCCTCCTGCCCTGAATCTTTCCCAGCATCAGGGTCTTTTCCAGTGAGTCAGCTGTTCGCATCAGGTGGCCAAAATATTGGAGTTTCAGCTTCAACATCAGTCCTTCCAATGAACAACAAGACCGATTTCCTTTAGGATGGATTGGTTGGATCTCCTTGCAGTCAAGAGTCTTTTCCAACACCACAGTTCAAAAGCATCAGTTCTTCGGTGCTCAGCTTTCTTTATAGTCCAACTCTCGCATCCATACATGACCACTGGAAAAACCATAACCTTGACTAGATGGACCTTTGTTGACAAAGTGATGTCTCTGCTTTTTAATATGCTGTCTAGGTTGGTCATAACTTTCCTTCCAAGGAGTAAGCATCTTTTAATAAAGTCTAGTGTCTTTGACTTATTTTCAGATGATTCAGGGGGAAAAAATGAAGAAAAAGAGAATGAAAGAGAGATAAAGTATGTGGGACAAAATATTTAAAATGTTAAATTTGATAATTTCAGGACCTCTTTGTCTAGTCATGATTTTCTACAAGTTTCAAATTTTATCAAAATTGACAACTACCAAAACGAAGTATCTCAACAAAACAGAATAAAAAATTGTAAAACAACTTATAACAATTCCTACTTGTCATATATATATTTGTGGGCTTCCCAGGTAGCGCTAGTGGTAAAGAACTCACCTGCCAATGCAGGAGACATAAGAGACGTGTGTTGATCCCTGGGTCGGGAAGATCCCCTGGAGGAAGGGCATGGCAACCCGCTCCAGTATTCTTGCCTGGAGAATCCCATGGACAGAGGAGCCTAGTGGGCTACAGTGCATAGGGTCACAAAGAGTTGGACACAACTGAAGTGACTTAGCACGCATACATATATATATATATTCATATATATATAAGGGCAGGAGGAGAAGGGGACAACAACGTATGAGATGGTTGGATAACATCACTGATTCAATGGACATGAGCTTGAGCAGACTCTGAGAGACAGTGACAGACAGGACAGCCTGGAGTGCAGGCCACGAGGTCACAAAGAATCAGACACAACTTAGTGACTGAACAACAACAGTATAAATTCATATCTATTTCATATATTGTGTTATATATGAAAGTTCAAGCCAAAGATTATGTCTAATGATCTAGTATCACAATGTCATCACCAGATACCCTCCTGGATGACCCTCATTCTGTGTTCCAGGGAATGATTTCCTCCTTTCTCACAGGCTGAACCATTACCCATGGATGCCCATCAAGCCTGCAGAGTTGAGTCTTCCCACTCAACTGCCACTGAAGTCAGAACTGACCTTGGAACCCTGGAGCAGGACCCTTCCAGCCCCAGGGAGCAGCAGTTGGCCTCACACCGGCAGATCCTTTGGACAATTGGATGACTTAGAGCTAGACTTTCTGGCCTTCCTTCTCTACCAAGATCTCCAGGAAGGGAAACCCTGGGACTGTTCATGTCACTATGAGCAAAGACAGAACTTCCTTATTCTATAGGTTGAATGACTATAAGCCTTTAAAGAATGCATCAGGAAGGTACGTCAGGCCCATCTACAGTTTTTTTCCTGTTAATTTACCAGTTGTTGCTGAATCACTAAGTCATGTCCAACTCTTTGCAACCACATGGATGGTAGCACGGCAGGCTCCATGGGGTTATCAAGGCAAGAATACTGGAGTGGGTTGCCATTTCCTTCTCCAAATTTACCAGTAATAACTCAATTATACTTTTTAAAAATATACACTAAATAGCTTTTATACTTAGAGCTGGATCTCTGGACTTCTGCTTTCTAAATATTTTTTAAGCTAAATTTCTCATTTCTCACTAATTATAACAAGAAATGGTGCTTAGAAATACAGGTCACATTATTTTAAAATACATCTTAAAATTAATGAACTAGGAAATGAACTGTGTTTATCAAACATCCTTCAATTTACTTTCTTGATTTATCAAGTTTAAGGTTTTGAATAAGACTTAAAATTTTTATGATACCTTCTGTGAACTCTTTTGGTGCATGTTTAAAAATAGCAATAAAAAAGTTGTGTCCCACAATATGCAAATATAAATATGTATACATACATACATATGTGTGTATATACAAACATATGTAAATATATATTAGAACAATTTTTTAAAATTTGAATATAGTCTATATTTTAGTTAATAGTGTGTCAATGTTGAATTTCTAGTTTTTTATTTTTGTACTGTGGTTATATAAGAAGTGTTCTTATATTTAAGTATTTAAAGGTAATAAATCCTTGTGTCTGCAACTTATTTTGAAATAAGTTAGAAAAAAATATGGAGAGAGAGTAAGTGATAGGCAAAGTAAATGGGGCAAAATTTTATGTATATATACACACTTACACACACATATGCGTGTATATATGTATCTATATATCTTTTGAGGTTTGGGTATATTGTTGTTCAGTTGCTAAGTCATTTTGACTCCTTGAAACTCCATGAACTGCAGCATGCCAGGCTTCCCTGTCCTTCACTATCTCCTGGAGTTTGCTCAAACTCATGTCTATTGAGTCATTGATGCCATCCAACCATCTCATCCCTGTCATCCCCTTCTCTTCTTGCCCTTAATCTTTCCCAGCATCAGGGTCTTTTCTAATGAGTCAGCTCTTCGCATCAGGTGGCCAAAATATTGGTGCTTTAGCTTCGACATCAGTCTTTCCAGTGAATATTCAGGGTTGATTTCCCATAGGATTGACTGGTTTGATCTCCTTGCTGTCCAAGGGACTCTCAAGAGTCTTCTCCAGCACCACAGTTTGAGGGCATCAATTTGTCACTCAGCCTTCTTTATGGTCCAGCTCTCACATCCATTCATGACACCTGGAAAAAGCCATAGCTTTGACTATATGGACCTTTATTGGCGAAGTAGTGTCTCTGTTTTTTAATATGCTATCTGAATTTGTCATAGCTTTTCTTCCAAGGAGCAAATGTCTTTTCATTTCATGGCTACAGTCACTGTTTTCATTGATTTTGGAGCCCAAGAAAATGAAATCTGTCACTGTTTCCACTTTCCCCCTATTTATTTGCCATGATTTTTTGAATGTATATATCTCAGATGCTTCTAACTCCTCTGCCAGCTAAATAAATAATAATTTTCCATTTTGTGTCTTAATTCTCAGATGCTTTTAATATATTAGACTCACATGAGTCCTAGGAGGTAGAACCAAATTAGTTCCCAGGAAGATGTGACCGATGCCTACTCTGGTCTCACTGTTATGTTTCTTCTTTGCACATATTTTGGTTTGTGTGTTCTGTCTAAATTCTTTTCATTCTGATTTGTCATTAGGCAATTATTTCCTTTTAATTTCCCTAAGAATTTGTTCAAACTTTGCATCCAGTTTGCTTCTTTGAATATTAACACTCAGGACAGCCACACTAGAAAAAAAATTTTTTTCTCTTAAAAACCCTTCATATATATATGTGAGATGCATGCTTGTTTCAAAAAGTTCCACTATAATTACACTTAATATAAAAGCATCATAATTGAGCCTAACAAACTTTCTGGAGATCAGACTCAAGCAAATGTATTTTTCGAGTACTTTAAATTCAGAATCTTTGATATTACCTCTTATGGTTAGGATACAAGATGCTCTAAGTATTTGTTAACAATTAAAATATTCAAAGTTGTGTCATTTGTTTTCTATAGGGCATATCTTTTCTAAGATGTTAAGAAAATTTGCCTATTTACTGGTAGGAATTGATTTTAATCCAGCAGAGTCGTTATTCTATGAGAACTATTGCTTCATAAAGATTGAATTGGAGACAGTAGAGGCAGTGGAGACACTGAGAGTAGGGCTTTTGTATTCTCTCTGCATTTGGTTAAGAATTCTGATAGTTCCTGGAGGAATCAACCTGCCTGACTTCAGACTATACTACAAAGCTCCAGTCATCAAGACAGTATGGTACTGGCACAAAGACAGAAATATAGATCAATGGAACAAATTAGAAAGCCTGAGATGGTTGGATAACATCACTGATTCAATGGACATGAGCTTGAGCAGACTCTGAGAGACAGTGACAGACAGGACAGCCTGGAGTGCAGGCCACGAGGTCACAAAGAATCAGACACAACTTAGTGACTGAACAACAACAGTATAAATTCATATCTATTTCATATATTGTGTTATATATGAAAGTTCAAGCCAAAGATTATGTCTAATGATCTAGTATCACAATGTCATCACCAGATACCCTCCTGGATGACCCTCATTCTGTGTTCCAGGGAATGATTTCCTCCTTTCTCACAGGCTGAACCATTACCCATGGATGCCCATCAAGCCTGCAGAGTTGAGTCTTCCCACTCAACTGCCACTGAAGTCAGAACTGACCTTGGAACCCTGGAGCAGGACCCTTCCAGCCCCAGGGAGCAGCAGTTGGCCTCACACCGGCAGATCCTTTGGACAATTGGATGACTTAGAGCTAGACTTTCTGGCCTTCCTTCTCTACCAAGATCTCCAGGAAGGGAAACCCTGGGACTGTTCATGTCACTATGAGCAAAGACAGAACTTCCTTATTCTATAGGTTGAATGACTATAAGCCTTTAAAGAATGCATCAGGAAGGTACGTCAGGCCCATCTACAGTTTTTTTCCTGTTAATTTACCAGTTGTTGCTGAATCACTAAGTCATGTCCAACTCTTTGCAACCACATGGATGGTAGCACGGCAGGCTCCATGGGGTTATCAAGGCAAGAATACTGGAGTGGGTTGCCATTTCCTTCTCCAAATTTACCAGTAATAACTCAATTATACTTTTTAAAAATATACACTAAATAGCTTTTATACTTAGAGCTGGATCTCTGGACTTCTGCTTTCTAAATATTTTTTAAGCTAAATTTCTCATTTCTCACTAATTATAACAAGAAATGGTGCTTAGAAATACAGGTCACATTATTTTAAAATACATCTTAAAATTAATGAACTAGGAAATGAACTGTGTTTATCAAACATCCTTCAATTTACTTTCTTGATTTATCAAGTTTAAGGTTTTGAATAAGACTTAAAATTTTTATGATACCTTCTGTGAACTCTTTTGGTGCATGTTTAAAAATAGCAATAAAAAAGTTGTGTCCCACAATATGCAAATATAAATATGTATACATACATACATATGTGTGTATATACAAACATATGTAAATATATATTAGAACAATTTTTTAAAATTTGAATATAGTCTATATTTTAGTTAATAGTGTGTCAATGTTGAATTTCTAGTTTTTTATTTTTGTACTGTGGTTATATAAGAAGTGTTCTTATATTTAAGTATTTAAAGGTAATAAATCCTTGTGTCTGCAACTTATTTTGAAATAAGTTAGAAAAAAATATGGAGAGAGAGTAAGTGATAGGCAAAGTAAATGGGGCAAAATTTTATGTATATATACACACTTACACACACATATGCGTGTATATATGTATCTATATATCTTTTGAGGTTTGGGTATATTGTTGTTCAGTTGCTAAGTCATTTTGACTCCTTGAAACTCCATGAACTGCAGCATGCCAGGCTTCCCTGTCCTTCACTATCTCCTGGAGTTTGCTCAAACTCATGTCTATTGAGTCATTGATGCCATCCAACCATCTCATCCCTGTCATCCCCTTCTCTTCTTGCCCTTAATCTTTCCCAGCATCAGGGTCTTTTCTAATGAGTCAGCTCTTCGCATCAGGTGGCCAAAATATTGGTGCTTTAGCTTCGACATCAGTCTTTCCAGTGAATATTCAGGGTTGATTTCCCATAGGATTGACTGGTTTGATCTCCTTGCTGTCCAAGGGACTCTCAAGAGTCTTCTCCAGCACCACAGTTTGAGGGCATCAATTTGTCACTCAGCCTTCTTTATGGTCCAGCTCTCACATCCATTCATGACACCTGGAAAAAGCCATAGCTTTGACTATATGGACCTTTATTGGCGAAGTAGTGTCTCTGTTTTTTAATATGCTATCTGAATTTGTCATAGCTTTTCTTCCAAGGAGCAAATGTCTTTTCATTTCATGGCTACAGTCACTGTTTTCATTGATTTTGGAGCCCAAGAAAATGAAATCTGTCACTGTTTCCACTTTCCCCCTATTTATTTGCCATGATTTTTTGAATGTATATATCTCAGATGCTTCTAACTCCTCTGCCAGCTAAATAAATAATAATTTTCCATTTTGTGTCTTAATTCTCAGATGCTTTTAATATATTAGACTCACATGAGTCCTAGGAGGTAGAACCAAATTAGTTCCCAGGAAGATGTGACCGATGCCTACTCTGGTCTCACTGTTATGTTTCTTCTTTGCACATATTTTGGTTTGTGTGTTCTGTCTAAATTCTTTTCATTCTGATTTGTCATTAGGCAATTATTTCCTTTTAATTTCCCTAAGAATTTGTTCAAACTTTGCATCCAGTTTGCTTCTTTGAATATTAACACTCAGGACAGCCACACTAGAAAAAAAATTTTTTTCTCTTAAAAACCCTTCATATATATATGTGAGATGCATGCTTGTTTCAAAAAGTTCCACTATAATTACACTTAATATAAAAGCATCATAATTGAGCCTAACAAACTTTCTGGAGATCAGACTCAAGCAAATGTATTTTTCGAGTACTTTAAATTCAGAATCTTTGATATTACCTCTTATGGTTAGGATACAAGATGCTCTAAGTATTTGTTAACAATTAAAATATTCAAAGTTGTGTCATTTGTTTTCTATAGGGCATATCTTTTCTAAGATGTTAAGAAAATTTGCCTATTTACTGGTAGGAATTGATTTTAATCCAGCAGAGTCGTTATTCTATGAGAACTATTGCTTCATAAAGATTGAATTGGAGACAGTAGAGGCAGTGGAGACACTGAGAGTAGGGCTTTTGTATTCTCTCTGCATTTGGTTAAGAATTCTGATAGTTCCTGGAGGAATCAACCTGCCTGACTTCAGACTATACTACAAAGCTCCAGTCATCAAGACAGTATGGTACTGGCACAAAGACAGAAATATAGATCAATGGAACAAATTAGAAAGCCCAGAGATAAATCCATGCACCTATGGATACCTTATGTTTGACAAAGGAGGCAAGAATATACAATGGAGAAAAGTCAATCTATTTAATATGTGGTGCTAGGAAAATTGGTCAACCATCTGTAAAAGAATGAAACTAGAACATTTTCCTACACCATACACAAAAATAAACTCAAATGAATTAAAGACATAAATGTAAGACCAGAAACTATAAGACTCCCAGAGGAAAACATGAGCAAAACACTCTCTGACATAAATCACAGCAGGATCCTCTATGACCCACTTCCCAGAGTAACAGAAATAAAAGCAAAAATAAACAAATGGGACCTAATTAAACTTAAAAGCTTTTGCACAACAAAGGAAACTGTAAGCAAGGTGAAAAGACAGCCTTTAGAATGGGAGAAAATAATAGCAAATGAAGCAACTGACAAAGAATTAATCTCCAAAATATATAAGCAGCTCATGCAGCTCAATACCAGAAAAACAAATGACCCAATCAAAAAATGGACTAAAGAACTCAACAGACATTTCTCCAAAGAAGACATACAGATGGCTAACAAACACATGAAAAGATGCTCAACATCACTCATTGTCAGAGAAATGCAAATCAAAACCACAATGAGGTACCATCTCACGCTGGTCAGAATGGCTGCTATCAAAAAGTCTATAAACAATAAATGCTGGAGAGGGTGCAGAGAAAAGAGAACCCTCTTACACTGTTGGAGGGAGTGCAAACTAATAAAGCCACTATGAAGAACAGTGTGGAGATTCCTTAAAACACTGGAAACAGAACTGCCATACAACCCAGCAATCCCACTGCTGGGCATACACACTGAGGAAACCAGAATTGAAAGAGACACATGTATCCCAATGTTCATTGCAGCACTGTCTATAATAGCTAGGACATAGAAGCAACCTAGATGTCCACAAGCAGGCAAATCAATAAGAAAGCGGTGGTACATATACACAATGGAATATTACTCAGCTATTAAAAAGAACGCATTTGAATCAGTTTTACTGAGGTGGATGAAACTGGAGCCTATTTTACAGAGTGAAATAAGTCAGAAAGAAAAACACCGATACAGTATATTAAGGTATATATATGGAATTTAGAAAAAAATGGTAATGATGACCCTGTATGTGAGACAGCAAAAGAAACACAGATAGAAAAAACAGACTTTCAGACTCTGTGGGAGAAGGCAAAGGTGGGACGATTTGAGAGAATAGCATTGAAACACGTATATTACCGTAAGTGAAATAGATCACCAGTCCAAGTCTGATGCATGAAACAGGGCACCAAAAGCTGGTACACTGGGACAACTCTGAGGGATGGGATGGGAAGGGAGATGGGAAGGGGGTTCAGGATGGGGACACATGTACACCCATGGCTGATTCATGTCAATGTATGGCAAAATCCACCATAATATTGTAAAGTAATTAGCCTCGAATTAAAATAAATAAATTAATTTTTTAAAAATAATTCTGATAGTTCCACTCCAGTTCTAACCCTGGCATTATACGGGAGTTTAGATCCAGTGTATTATTTACTGACAGTATTTTAGACGCAATTGTAAGTTACTAATTATGTGTCCGTGTTCTTGTGTTTCCTGTCTTCCCTCTCTCTTGAATTCAGTGTTTGTCTTGCACTAGAGAACATCCTGGAGGACTTCTTTCAGAAAAGTCTGTGTCGTACACTTCCTACACCTTTGTATGTCCAAAATTTTCTTTCATTTGCTTTTTTTTTTTTTTTACTTAATTTTACTTTACAGTACTGTATTGGTTTTGGCATACATTGACATGAATCCGCCACGGGTGTAAATGAACTCCCAAACATGAACCCCCCTCCCACCTCCCACCCTACATCATCCCTCCGGATCATCCCCATGCACCAGCCCCAAGCATCCTGCATCCTGCATCGAACATAGACTGCCTATTCGTTTCTTACATGATAGCATATATATTTCAATGCTATTCTCCCAAATCATCCCACCCTCTCCCTCTCCCTCTCCCTCAGAGTCCAAAAGTCTGCTTTACACATCTGTGTCTCTTTTGCTGTCTTGCATACAGGGTCCTCATTACCGTCTTTCTAAATTCCATATATATACCTTAATATACTGTATCGGTGTTTTTCTTTCTGACTTATTTCACTCTGTAAAATAGGCTCCAGTTTCATCCACCTCAGTAAAACTGATTCAAATGCGTTCTTTTTAATAGCTGAGTAATATTCCATTGTGTATATGTACCACCGCTTTCTTATTGATTTGCCTGCTTGTGGACATCTAGGTTGCTTCTATGTCCTAGCTATTATAGACAGTGCTGCAATGAACATTGGGATACATGTGTCTCTTTCAATTCTGGTTTCCTCAGTGTGTATGCCCAGCAGTGGGATTGCTGGGTTGTATGGCAGTTCTGTTTCCAGTGTTTTAAGGAATCTCCACACTGTTCTTCATAGTGGCTTTATTAGTTTGCACTCCCTCCAACAGTGTAAGAGGGTTCTCTTTTCTCTGCACCCTCTCCAGCATTTATTGTTTATAGACTTTTTGATAGCAGCCATTCTGACCAGCGTGAGATGGTACCTCATTGTGGTTTTGATTTGCATTTCTCTGACAATGAGTGATGTTGAGCATCTTTTCATGTGTTTGTTAGCCATCTGTATGTCTTCTTTGGAGAAATGTCTGTTGAGTTCTTTAGTCCATTTTTTGATTGGGTCATTTGTTTTTCTGGTATTGAGCTGCATGAGCTGCTTATATATTTTGGAGATTAATTCTTTGTCAGTTGCTTCATTTGCTATTATTTTCTCCCATTCTAAAGGCTGTCTTTTCACCTTGCTTACAGTTTCCTTTGTTGTGCAAAAGCTTTTAAGTTTAATTAGGTCCCATTTGTTTATTTTTGCTTTTATTTCTGTTACTCTGGGAAGTGGGTCATAGAGGATCCTGCTGTGATTTATGTCAGAGAGTGTTTTGCTCATGTTTTCCTCTGGGAGTCTTATAGTTTCTGGTCTTACATTTATGTCTTTAATTCATTTGAGTTTATTTTTGTGTATGGTGTAGGAAAATGTTCTAGTTTCATTCTTTTACAGATGGTTGACCAATTTTCCTAGCACCACATATTAAATAGATTGACTTTTCTCCATTGTATATTCTTGCCTCCTTTGTCAAACATAAGGTATCCATAGGTGCATGGATTTATCTCTGGGCTTTCTAATTTGTTCCATTGATCTATATTTCTGTCTTTGTGCCAGTACCATACTGTCTTGATGACTGGAGCTTTGTAGTATAGTCTGAAGTCAGGCAGGTTGATTCCTCCAGGAACTATCAGAATTCTTAACNACTGACCTTTTCCAGTTCTGTGGCCACTGCTGAGTTTTCCAAATTTGCTGGCATATTGAGTGCAGCACTTTGACAGCATCATCTTTCAAGATTTGAAATAGCTCTACTAGAATTCCATCACCTCACCTCCACTAGCTTTGTTCGTAGTGATGCTTTCTAAGGCCCACTTGACTTCACATTCCAGGATGTCTGGCTCTAGATGAGTGATCACACCACCATGATTATCTGGGTCATGAAGATCAATGAATTTCATTCCATAGTCTATGAATAAATGTGAATTTCACAGTTAATTTGATGTCTAGGGTGTGTTTTCTTATTAGGCCGTTAGTGATAAGTTGATTGTTTGCCGTATATGGTTAATTTTTTCCTAACCATGTTATGTTTTTATTATGTCCTCTCATATTAAAATAATCATGCTTTGCAAAAGTAGAAAGTACTAATACCGCGATATGAATTGTGACAATGATCCTGTGTTAATTCTCTATTTTCAGGCACCTATAAAGCAGTCCTGCATATTTGTTCAATATTAAAATGTTGCACAAATCATAAGCCACAAGTTTTATTTTTTCTTAACATTCAATCTTTAAATGAGAAAAGAAAAAAAATAGTATTTTTCCCTAGCAGAGCACACTCCAGAAACAAATACGCTACCTCTGTTTTAGTTGGCATGGACGGGACCCTGCAGGGTAATGCATTACTTTAGATTTCAAAACTGACAATCTTCAGAGGAGTAGTTCTCTGTGCTGCAAAGCAGCAGATATGCATGTGTAGAGATTTTATTTTCCAGTGATGTCTATTTAGGATTTTTTGCTAGATGAATTGCGCTTGCAAGTTTATGAACTCCATAGCAGCAATTATCTCCCCAGCTCAGAAGTAGCTGTTGGAACTCTTCACGTCATTACCATGCAGCCAGCAGGTTCCCTCATCACAGACCATCACAGAAGACATTTTTGTGGTTTATTGGAAAGTCATTTTCATGCTAAACTTCATTTTTTTTCAATTCTTTGCAACTTCTTCAAAAGCTTTTGCTAACCCTAATGTGGAGCTTAGAGCAATTTATCCATTTTTTGAGAGATTAATGTGTAAGGAAGAATGTTCCTAGGGTATTGGTGATGGATAATATCAAATTAGGCTGTGATAAAATATATAAAAGCCCAACATTTTAAACTTAAGAACCGTAAGAAGTATTGAATTCAGATATTTTGATGCTAAAGAAAACACTGGGACAATTTTAGATTCATCAAAGATTTTCTTCCTAACCTCCTTTCCCTACATCATCCATTCCCTAAACACAAACATGCACGCATTCTTTTGAAGTATATGAAGGTGAAATCATAGCAGGCATACTTCTCAATCTATGCCTGTGGGCATGAAACAGAAAGCTTGAGGGGGTTTATTTCTGCTAAAATGCACAGACAGAACCATGTTTTTAAAACTATGTCTATGGGGTCGCACAGAGTCGGACGCGACTGAAGCGACTTAGCAGCAGCAACAGAGTTTCCAAGAGAGTGATAGGACTAACTATCCCATTAACTGAGTGATCATCTAGGAATGGAGGTTTAATGCTGTTATATTAATAAAGGAGTGTCAGTTCTATATATAATGCTTGTGTGTGTGTGTGCATGTTCAGTTGTGTCTGACTCTTTGCGACTCCATGGACTGTAGCCTGCCAGGCTTTTCTGTCCCTGGAATTTTCCAGTCAAGAATACTGGAGCAGGTTGCCATTTTTTTCTCCAAGGTATCTTCTTGACCCAGGGATCAAATATGTGTCTTTTGTGTCTCCTGCATTAGCGGGCAGGTTCTTTACCAGCTGAGCCACCAAGGGACTCATACACTATGCTTGAAAGTGAAAGTGAAATCGCTCAGTCGTGTCCGACTCTTTGTCGACCCCATGCANTCTCCAAGGTATCTTCTTGACCCAGGGATCAAATATGTGTCTTTTGTGTCTCCTGCATTAGCGGGCAGGTTCTTTACCAGCTGAGCCACCAAGGGACTCATACACTATGCTTGAAAGTGAAAGTGAAATCGCTCAGTCGTGTCCGACTCTTTGTCGACCCCATGCACCAGGCTCCTCTGTCCATGGGATTCTCCAGGCAAGAGTTCTGGAGTGGGTTGCCATTTCCTTCTCCAGGGGATCTTCCCGACCCAGGGATCAAACCCAGGTCTCCCCCCTTGCAGGCAGATGCTTTACCCTCTGAGCCACCAGGGAAGCTCAACACCATGCTTACCAGTAAGGTATTTTACATATGGGCGTAGTGTGGATTTTCAATGATGACATTAATATTTAAATTAGTCTCTAAGAAGAAACAGTTTGGAATAGTGACCTTCCTTAATTAAGTCAGTAAAACTATAAGCTGAGTGCCAAAGAATTGATGCTTTTGAATTGTGGTGTTGAAAACTCTTGAGAGTCCCTTGTTCTGCAAGGAGATCCAACCAGTCCATCCTAAAAGAAATCAGTCCTGAATATTCATTGGAAGGACTGATGCTGAAGCTGAAACTCCAATACTTTGGCCACTTTGGCAAATAACTGACTCATTTGAAAAGACCCTGATGCTGGGAAAGATTGAAGGCAGGAGAAGGGGATGAAAGGGGATGAAATGGTTAGATGGCATCACCAACTCAATTGACATGAGTCTGAGAAAACTTGGAAGTTGGTGATGGACAGGGAGGCCTGGCGTGCTGCAGTCCATGGGGTCACAAAGAGTCAAACACGACTGANGATGCTGGGAAAGATTGAAGGCAGGAGAAGGGGATGAAAGGGGATGAAATGGTTAGATGGCATCACCAACTCAATTGACATGAGTCTGAGAAAACTTGGAAGTTGGTGATGGACAGGGAGGCCTGGCGTGCTGCAGTCCATGGGGTCACAAAGAGTCAAACACGACTGAGTGGCTGAACTGAACTGACTGAAAGCTATCTTTGCCTTGAATTAATGATTTCTCCAACTACATGATCTGAACCTGGAAGTAGTCTACTCTTGTCCAGTGTGGCCTAAATCTGGTCAACCATTTCCCATGTTCTGTGAGCATTATAAAAATCCAGGACAATATATATTTTAGAGGTATCTCTAGATTTTTACTCTTTTCTATTGGTCAGAAATTATTTGTTATGACTCCTTAAATACTTTATGCTAAGATTTGCTGTCCTGTATCTTTCTTAATCCTCATTTAGGTTGATTAATTTTTTCCATGTTTGCCTTTATCTATCTTTTACTTTCTATATTATAGCATCAAGGATGAAAAAGAGTCTCAGGACTTGGTGTTAGAAAAAACCAAAGAAGAGGAGTCTTTAAGAAATTCCAGCTTGGTTTTAGGAGCAAGAGTGAGTGTCAGTCCCAGCCCAGGAAGGCTCATAAAATGGAAAAAAGGAAAGCTAAAATGATGATAATAAACTTGCTGAATAATCTCAGTTCATTGGATTTCAACCTAAAAAATGCCTTTTCATAAGAGATCAGCCCTACTTTTTTTGGAAAGGGAGGCATTTATCAGAATTATAAGAATAAAAATGAGACTGTTCATGGGAATTTTTAATACTATCCCCAAATTTATTGAAAAATAATACATTTTAACAGTTTTCTGTTTACTATTCAAGAAAACTAATAGTCCCCAGCACCTCCTAACTTTTTCTAGAGATGATTTAAAGTTTTGTAAACTTAAGATGGAACTCAAAACCTACTTACCTGATTTTGTAGAAAATGCCAGGGGCAATGGAGCGATGTGATAAACTGGATATGTCAGCTCTGATTATGTTGGAGTCAGCTTTGGACAGAGAGCAAATTTCCAGAAAGATCCTCCCAGAGCCTGTGCTAAACTGGTGAGACCAACTGATACCATTTTTAATCTGGTTGCAAACTGTTGTGTTTAGTTTCTTCCTAAGACATAAAGTATGGGTTTTTTTTTTTTTTAAGAATTAGATTTATTTCTATGAAAAATGATGAAAGTTTGAAAGCAATTAGTTACTTTTAACATATGTACTTTCAACAGGCTTTAATTGATTCCAGTATCTCTACAAAATGATATCAATAATACTAAAAACTAAATCATCTGTGAATGAAATTTCTCTTGTTTTTCTCCTTATTTGCAAAATTTCCTTGATTCACAGGTACCCCAAATCCTATAGTAAGAAATACCTTGTATATGTAGAAAAAATGTTTTGAATAGTAATAGAATGAGGTAAACTCAAAATGTGGCATATTTCCCATGGACCTTTAACTATTAAATGACCTTTAACTTCTACTGAGGTTAGTTTCCATATATTTTTAATTATAGCTATAACTTTTACATGCCAATATGTGTATTTTTTAAAGGGTGCCTCTCTCCATTCTGTTTGCTGGTCAGTAAAGTGATTTGTTTTATTCTTACCACAAACATAGAGCAAATTAAACTCCAACAATGTGTATGCTGCTGCTGCTGCTAAGTCGCTTCAGTCATGTCCAACTCTGTGTGACTCCATAGACGGCAGCCCACCAGGCTCCCCCATCCCTGGGATTCTCCAGGCAAGAACAATGTGTATGACAATATGATAATCATACAAATAGACAGTAAACATAGCTAATAAATACATCAGTGCATTTTGAGGTGGTATAGTATCAGAGAGTAAAAGGAAAAAAGCAAGAAAATTCAAAGCCAGTGTGAAAATATAAACAATACAGCTGTTTTCCTACATCAGTGTGCTCCAAAAGAGTCATTTTAATGAGTCAAGAAGAAATGTAAGCCTCTGAGGGCCTCTTTCAGGCTTAAAGACTAATTCACTTAACTGTAATTATTAACATTTGAATCAACTTCAGTGTAAAGGTTGAAATACTTTAAAGCCAAAAGCTTCATGTTACAGATGATACAGTATACTTCATTTAAACATGAAAAAAATATTCCTCAGTGTGTATATGATACAATGTAAACAGCTTTCTGTGTAATCTTCTAGAAAAAAAACACATTATTCCATCTTATGCACAGAGCATCTCAGTTCACACATTTGCTTAAAAGTAGGCATGTAAATCAGACAGAAACTTTCACTTTTCACTTTCATGCATTGGAGAAGGAAGTGGCAACCCACTCCAGTGTTCTTGCCTGGAGAATCACAGGGATGGGGGAGCCTGGTGGGCTGCCGTCTCTGGGGTCACACAGAGTCAGACACAACTGAAGTGACTTAGCAGCCGCAGCAGCAGGCGTGTAAATGCGACAGAAAATAGTATATGTATGTACATTTATTTGCTCCATTATTTCGATTCCCTATGGAACAAATCCTGACACATTTTATTTGGAATGTTATAAGTAATAAATTCAGCTTGACTGAAGTCTCTAACTGCATTAGCCCTGCATTCCAGCTAAGTGAAATCCACTTATAGGTCCGTCTCCTGCACTTTGCACTAATGGTGTCTTCCCTTTTCTCTGCCTCTTTTAGTAAAATGAAAGCCAGAGAGAAGTACCAGTCTGACCTGTGGTTAGAAACTGAACACCTGAATAAAGGTGAGACACTCAGATCTAAAAGTGTATGGGGCTAACTGTTGCCTAAATCAGTACCTATCGCACTCCATGTCCATGAGTCCAGTTAACTACAAGGGAACCAGTTTACTATGCAGGTAGAAGATTAGCTCTCATAAGCCAGCGTGGAGCCAAGGTTAAGGCTTGTGTGTATGTCTACTCTTGTTTGAAAAAATGTTCAAAAAGTCATTTTCTTTGGTTTTATTTTATACAACTTCGAGATTTTTCTATCACAGTGGAAGCAAAGTGTTTTACTTTAAGTGGAATTACCTTTTATAAAGACCTTTTGTAATTAATTTTTTTCAGTTTGTACCAGTCACATCCCAGTTTTGGGAAGCTCGCATGTATCACAGCATAAGGCAAAGCCACTCTGGCAATGGGAAAATCTGCTATTCAAATTAGACAGAGTCCAGGCAGTGCGTGTCTGTGTGTTCAGAGCTGTAGGAGTCAAAGTGGGGATATCAAGAAGTGCAGCTGAGGAGACATCATCATGGGAGATGCCTCAGATTTGCATCAGGATGCTCCTGATCCTCCTCCACTTTTTTCCCATGGTGCATTTTAAAAAAAAACTTCAGTTGGAGGATAATTGCTTTATAATGTTATGTTGGTTTCTGCCAAACAACAATGTGAATCAGCCATAAGTATCTCTGTTTCCTCTGCCTTTTCTAAAACCAGCTCGAACATCTGGAAATTCATGGTTCACGTGTTGCTAAAGCCTGGCTTGGAGAATTTTGAGCATTACTTTACTAGCATGTAGTTTGAGCATTCTTTGGCATTGCCTTCCTTTGGGATTGGAATGAAAACTGACCTTTTCCAGTCCTGTGGCCACTGCTGAGTTTTCAAAATTTGCTGACATGTTGAGTGCAGCACTTTCACAGCATCATCTTTCAAGATTTGAAATAGCTCAACTGGAATTCCATCACCTCCACTAGCTTTGTTCGCAGTGATACTTCCTAAGGCCCACTCGACTTCACATTCCAGGATGTCTGGCTCTAGGTGAGCGTCGAAGAATTGATGCTTGAACTGTGGTGTTGGAGAAGATTCTTGAGAGTCCCTTGGACTGTAAGGAGATCCAACCAGTCCATCCTAAAGGAAATCATCCCTGGGTGTTCATTGGAAGGACTGATGTTGAAGCTGAAACTCCAATATTTTGGCCACCTGATACAAAAAGCTGACTCATTTTAAAAGATCCTGATATTGGGAAAGATTTAAGGCAGGTGAAGGGGACGACAGAGGATGTGATGGTCAGATGGCATCACTGACTCAATGCACATGAGTTTGGGTAAACTCCAAGAGTTGGTGATGGACAGGGAGGCCTGGTGTGCTGTGATTCATGGGGTTGCAAAGAGTCGGACATGACTGAGCAACTGAACTGAACTGAACTGAACTAATACGTAAAGGCCTTCCCTCTTAAACCTCCCTCCCACTCCCCACCCCTCTAGATTGTTACAGACCATCAGGTTGAGCTCCCTGTGTTATACAGCAACTTCCCACTAGCCACCTATTTTATACACAGAAGTGTATAATGTCAATGCTACTCTCTTAGTTCATCCCACCCTCTTCTTCCCCTGCTATGTCATCAAGTCTGTTCTCTATGTCTGCATCTCTATTCCTGCCCTGAAACTAGGTTCATCAGTGCCATTTTTCTAGATTCCATATATATGCATTAATATATATTTGCTTTTCTCTTTCTGATTTACTTCACTCTGTATGACAGACTCTGGATTCGTCCACATCACTACAAATGACCTAATTTCATTCTTTTTTATGGCTGAGTAATACTCCATTTTATATAGAATTTATTAAAAAAATAAACTGTGCATGTTACCTTTAATGCTTTGAAGGGATATTTCATTTTCTCAACAGAAGCTGCTTCTTAAGCAAATATGTTAGTGGAGCTTCTGCCTTTCTGAGTTCACCATTCCTTTCATTCCACAGTTTTTGGTTCACATTGTATTGTATCAGAGTGGGATGAACCTGCAAGAGCTGATCAACATTCTGGAGGGGAAGGAATAGGTGAATCAGGAATTCAAGATAGGCAAATTCTGGAAGTAAATATTTGTGGGTTGACTTTTTATGGACAATAGAAGAAACAATTAAAAAGAACTTGAGTATCCCTACAAAGACAAGAACCAAGATGGGTCCTAATTCAAGAGAGAGGTAGAATAAGTGAGGCACTGAATATAGAATAAGTGATATAGCAAGTTCGGATGGTGGTGGGCTCAGGGCAGATGCTCCAGCAACGGAATCAAGGCCAGGGTATTGCTCACTACAGAGCACCAGTAGATGGGGTCCTTCAGGACCCCAAAGCCTTGGTAAGTGGGAGTAGTGCTAAGCTTGACATTTTTTTTGAAGGAACCTAAAAACAAAGACTGTATATTATCACAATAATTTATCAAGTTAACATTTTAAGCTTTTCACATGAAGTTTTATTTTTCAGTTCAGTTCAGTTCAGTCACTCAGTCGTGTCTGACTCTTTGCAACCCCATAGACTATAGCACACCAGGCCTCCCTGTCCATCACCAACTCCCAGAGTTTACTCAACTCATGTCCATTGAGTCAGTGATGCTATCCAACCATCTCATCCTCTGTTGTCCCCTTCTCCACCCACCTTTAATCTTTCCCAGCATCGGGGTCTTTCCCAATGAGTCAGTTCTTTGTGTCAGGTGGTCAAAGTATTGGTTTCAGCTTAAACATCAGTCCTTTTAATGAATATTCAGGACTGATTTCCTTTAGGATGGACTGGTTGGATCACCTTGCAGTCCCAGGGACTCTCAAGAGTCTTCTTCAACACCACAGTTCAAAAGCATCAGTTCTTCAGCACTCAGCTTTCTTTATAGTCCAACTCTCATGTCCATACATAACTACTGGAAAAATCATAACCTTGACTAGATAGACCTTTGTTGGCAACGTAATGTCTCTGCTTTTCAATATGCTGTCTAGATTGGTTGCAACTTTTCTTCCAAGGAGCAAGTGTCTTTTAATTTCACGGCTGCAGTCACCATCTGCAGTGATTTTGAAGCCCCAGAAAATGAAGTCCATCACTGTTTCATTTTTGTTTGTCACAGTTTTATTTTTACCATTATTTTTTTTCCCTGAATGGTGTAGAGCAGTACAATCCTTATGCAGTATTACGTGTCTTTTCTGAGCACATTTCCTTATTCGACTATTAAGAAATTGTGTTAGCAATTTAGAGCTGGAAAATTCACACTCATGTCAATAATCAGTTTTTAAATGTATGCTTATTGTAGAAGGTCTAAATTCCTACCTTTCCTTCTCTCGTTCTTAAATAAAGGTATACTCATACCATAAGATTTTATTTTTAATATATTTAAAATTCATACAATTGCTAAATGATAATGTATGGAATTTCTTTAAAATTCTTTTAAGGAAAAAGAGAAACTTGTAGTTGGCTATTTTATTTTGTCTAAATAAAGCCTTGACACTAAAAGTTTTAAGTATAATTAATATTTGTTTTATATCTGCCTGTGTTCTTCTTATAGATAACTTAGGCAAAGAAATGCATACATTTGACCCTCCATATCTGTGAGCTCCATGTCTGTAGATTTACCCAAACTCAGATCAGTTCAGTTCAGTTCAGTTCAGTTCAGTCGCTCAGTCGTGTCCGACTCTTTGCGACCCCATGAATCGCAGCACGCCAGGCCTTCCTGTCCATCACCATCTCCCGGAGTTCACTCAGACTCACGTCCATCGCTGTCTCTTATACACATCTAGATGTGTATAAGAGACAGGGCCACTGCTGAGTTTTCAAAATTTGCTGACATGTTGAGTGCAGCACTTTCACAGCATCATCTTTCAGGATTTGAAATAGCTCAACTGGAATTCCATCACCTCCACTAGCTTTGTTCGCAGTGATACTTCCTAAGGCC
>SJYX01013878.1:86938-106901 GCA_006410675.1 Oreotragus oreotragus | reverse complement strand
GAAGGCTTTCTTATCTCTTCTTGCTATTCTTTGGAACTCTGCATTCAGATGCTTATATCTTTTCTTTTCTCCTTTGCTTTTCACCTCTCTTCTTTTCAGTGCTATTTGTAAGGCTTCTCCAGACAGCCATTTTGCTTTTTTGCATTTCTTTTCCATGGGGATGGTCTTGATCCCTGTCTCCTGTACAATGTCATGAACCTCATTCCATAGTTCATCAGGAACTCTGTCTATCAGATCTAGGCCCTTAAATCTATTTCTCACTTCCACTGTATAATCATAAGGGATTTGATTTAGGTCATACCTGAATGGTCTAGTGGTTTTCCCTACTTTCTTCAGTTTAAGTCTGAATTTGAAAATAAGGAGTTCATGATCTGAGCCACAGTCAGCTCCTGGTCTTGTTTTTGTTGACTGTATAGAGCTCAGATAAAAAATACAAAATAAAAGATTTATGGAAAGTTCCAAAAAGGAAAACTTAACTTTGCTGTGCACCATTCTATTTACGTAGAATTTATATTGAATTTGCCAGCTTCCAGCAACTATTAACATAGCATTTACGTTGTATTCAGTACTATAAGTAACCTAGAGATGAATTAAAGTATAGAGGAGGATGTGGGTAGGTTATTACATGCAAATACTACATTACTTCATGTAAAGAACTCGAGCATCGGAGGA
Source organism: Oreotragus oreotragus (assembly GCA_006410675.1). NCBI lineage: Eukaryota > Metazoa > Chordata > Mammalia > Artiodactyla > Bovidae > Oreotragus > Oreotragus oreotragus. The sequence goes on along the minus strand of SJYX01013878.1, from coordinate 106,229 downwards.
CTTTGGTATCTGCAAGGTGTACTGGAAGCCATATCCTGTGGATACTAACAGATAATTGTACCAGGTACCTGGGAGGAATAATTTGAAATTGATTCCTGCTGTGGGGAGAAGCTAACATAGAAAAAGCATCTATCGTTGGCATGACCATATTGCTGAAATCCCTTTGAGTCTTCTAAAAATGTTTCAAATTTTATTTAAATGTAATACTATTAAGGAAAAGAAAGCAATGACTTGACACACAGGAGTTAATTCATGAAAACTTACATAATTTATTTATATAGTTTTATTATAAGTTTACATAAGTTTGCTAAAATTATTTCATTTGAGATGCATAATTCTCAGATATGTTTAATATATAAAAACAAATATAAACCTATTTTGATTTAAATATGTATACAAGGACTTCCCAGGTGGCACTAGTTTAAAGAACCTGCCTGCTCCTTTCCTGGGTCAGGAAGATCCCCTGGAGGAGGGCATGGCAACCCACTCCAGTATTCTTGCCTGGAGAATTCCTTGGACAGAGAAACCTGGTGGGCTACAGTTCAGAGAGTCGCACAGAGTCAGACACAACTGAAGCAACTTAGCACACACACACACATGATAAGTCAGGTCACCTCCAAAAATATGGTCTGAAAACAATTTTAAAGGGATGAAAAAGGCATGAATGTCGGTTTCAGTTTTCTCGTTTTAAACTGCTTGCCGTTGTCTTCCAGGTTTAGTGCTACGAGACCCAGGTTCTTCTTCCCTGGCACTTTTTAAGACAGCTTCTAACGCCGTGGCTCAGTGTGAAGTGAGTACTAAACTTCTTGGGCATGTGCTGCAGCCACTTCAGAAGTCACTGATGCTTTCAGAGTAGCACTTCCCTTTGCAAGAAAACTCTTAATATTCCGTGGGAGAGAACTGGAGGCTTGACATAAGCACATAACAAAGAAACAGTTTTCATGGAAATAAGGCTGCAAGTTTATGTAGGCTGTAACGTCATCTATATTAGAATTAAAATAACAAAATATTTTACATCATGAATTCTGACACACATAGAGAAAAGTACATAAAACACCTCTGTTACCTGCTCTCAGGTGAAAATCGGAAACATGATTGATGCCCCACAAGCGTGCCCGTCCTCAGAAACAGCAAGCCCTCTCTTTCTGCTGGGGGCAATTGCTACTCTGCTGCTCACCTTGCTTTTTGTTATGTTTTTACACCTAGTGAGTGTATGCATCCCTAAACAAGGGGATTTAATTTTAGTATGTAAGTAGAGTCACACTGTACATGTTCTTTTGTATCACAGTTTTGCTTGGTGAGTCTCATTGTCTCACTTATGTGTAGTAAAGGCAAGAACACTGGAGTGGGTTGCCATTTCCTTCTCCAGGAGATCTTCCCGATCCCGGGTCTCCCGCATTGTAGGCAGACGCTTTACCATCTGAGCCACCATGGAAGCCCAATAATATGTTCAACTGTACTTCAATACATGTGACCACCCATTATGTGAATATACAGTAGTTTATTTACCCATTCTGTTTTGGGGGAATCCTTGGATGTGTGTCTGGTTCCAGTCGGGAAACTAAGAACTGTAACAGTTAATAGAGATGTTTCATTTTATCTATTTATTTTTTAAAACTTTATTTAGGTGCAATTGATGTACAACTGATGTACATATGTAGTGTATACAATTTGATGACTTAACTATCACCACAATCAAAGTAATAGATATATCCATCACCTCCAAAAATTTCCTTGTGCTTCTTTTTATTGTTGTTGTAGAAACACTTTTGTCCCTCACATTGCTTGTTGGATCTTAGTTCTCTGACCAGGGCCGAGGCCCTCAGCAGTGGAAGCAGGGAGTCCTAACTCCTGGACTGCCATCCCTGGCAGAAATATGGTCACTTACTGCCATTCCTGTAAGAACACTTAACATAAACCCTCTTAACAAGTTTTCAAGTACACAATGCAATATGGTTAGCTATTGGCAGAACTTTTAAACAGCCGATCTCCAGAATTTATTCATCTTGCATAAGTGAAACTATGTACTCATTGACAGATGTTTCCCTACTTTTCCTCTCCTCTAGTCATCGGCAACCAGCATTCCACTCTCTACTTCTACGAGTTTGACTACTTTCGATTTTCCCCATAAGTGGAATCATGTAGTATTTGTCTTCTGTAACTGGCTTATTTCACTTTCCATAATGTCCTATGGGTTCATTCATGAGAAAGTGGAAGTGTTAGTCACTCAGTCGTGTCTGACTCTTTGTGACCCCACGGACTATGAAGGTCCAGGATTCATTTCCTTTAGAATTGACTGGTTTGATCCTCTTGCAGTCCAGGGGCTGTCAAGAGTCTTCTCCAAGAACACAGTTCAAAAGCATCAATTCTTTGGTACTCAGCCTTCTTTATGGTCCAACTCTCACATCCAAACATGACTACTGGAAAAACCAGAGCTTTGACTATAGGGACCATTGTCGGTAATATCTCTGCTTTTTAATATGTTGTCTAGGTTTGTCATAGCTTTTCTTCCAAAGAGCAATTGTCTTTTAATTTCATGGCTGCAGTCACCATCTGCAGTGATTTTGGAGCCCCCCAAATTAAATCTCTCACTGTTTCCATTTTTCCCCATCTATTTGCCAGGAAGTGATGGGACTGGATGCCATGATCTTAGTTTTTTGAATGTTGAGTTTTAAGCCAGTTTTTTTCACTCTCCGCTTTCACCTTCATCAAAAAGCTCTTTAGTTCCTATTCATTTTCTGGCATAAGGGTGGTGTCATCTGCATATCTGAGGTTATTGATATTTCTCCCAGCAATCTTGATTCCAGCTTGTGCTTCATCCAGATGAGAATTTTGCATAATGTACTCTGCATATAAGTTAAATAAGCAGGGTAACAATATACAGCCTTGACATACTCCTTTCCCAATTTGGAACCAGTCTCTTCTCAGCACCAAAATCTGGTTGAGGGTTCTCCAGAGAAACAGAACCAATAGGAATTTATATCACTATCAGTTTGTGTATCAATATCTCCTTCTGGTTATGTTCCATAATCACGTGAGCCAATTCTTTATAATATCTGTATCTTTTTATATGTCCTTATGTTTATATATATGTATATGTTTTAATTTTTCATTTATTTAAGGAAATTATCTATGATCTATTTTTATAAGTTAAATAAGCAGGGTAACAATATACAGCCTTGACATACTCCTTTCCCAATTTGGAACCAGTCTCTTCTCAGCACCAAAATCTGGTTGAGGGTTCTCCAGAGAAACAGAACCAATAGGAATTTATATCACTATCAGTTTGTGTATCAATATCTCCTTCTGGTTATGTTCCATAATCACGTGAGCCAATTCTTTATAATATCTGTATCTTTTTATATGTCCTTATGTTTATATATATGTATATGTTTTAACTTTTCATTTATTTAAGGAAATTATCTATGATCTATTTATGTGAGACAATTTCTTATAATGTCTGTATCTTTTTATCTATCTTTACTTATATTTATGGGCTTCCCAGGTGATGTTAGTGGTAAAGAACCCACTCACCAATGCAGGAACCATTAAGAGATGAGGGTTCGATCCCTGAGTCAGAAAGATAACCTGGCGGAGGGCATGGCAACCCACTCCAGTATTCTTACCAGGACAATCCCATAGACAGAGGAGCTTGGCAGGCCATAGTCCATAGGGTGAGAAAGAACACGACTAGCGACTAAACGGTTAAATGAGACTGTAAGAGTGAGACCCTTGTCTGATGGTATTGGTGGCCTCTTCCATATGAGGCCACAGTGAGGAGCTAGCTATCTGCAAGCTAGAAAGAAAATTCTCACCAGAAGCCAACCACACTGGCACCCTGATCTAAAACATCCAGCCTCCAGAACTATGAGAAATATATGCCTGCTGCTTAGTCACCTAATCCATGGTATTTTGTTTTGGCAGCTGTAGTTGACTAAGACACTCCCCAAATTATTCTCTGTGGTTAGTGTAACGTGATACTGAAACCTGATAAGGAATATTTTAGACGGAAGAAGTCTAATCTTACTGGTGAACATACAGAATTCTACTTTTGACATTAATGAGTATTTTGTTGGTTCTATATCTGTTATGGAAAATACAAGTTTTGTCTTAACTGAAAACACAGCTTTAAATTTTAGCCACTCATTAAAAGATTAGTGAGGGTAAGGCTAGGATAACGATGCTCGTGTGTTTGTTAAAGACAAAGGTATACAATCCACGATTTTGGCTCAAGTTACAGAAGCATTCTTTGAACTTTAGTTTGAAATTTAACAAGAACATCCACAGCTTCAGCTGTGCTGATTGCCATGGCATTCCTTGGAACAGTTCAAAGATTATATACACTGTTTTCAGTATACTTCATCATTATTGCCCGGCGGTAGAACATCTGCACCATACACATACCAAATCTGACCTTTTGTATACTCTTAGCTATACAGTGAGAATTCTCACGAAATCCTGAAATTGTTGAAAAAAATTTTAAGTCTTTAAAAAAAGTTGCTAAACAGAATAAAAAGAATAACTCAGCATGACCAATTTGGTACTATAAGACTCTGATACTGGAAAAGATTGAAGGCAGAAGGAGAAGGGAACGACAAAGGATGAGATGGTTGGATGGCATTACTGACTCAATGGACATGAGTTTGAGCAAGCTCCGGGAGATGATGTTGGACAGGGAAGCCTGGCATGCTACAGTCCATGGGGTTGCAAAGAGTCGGACACAGCAGAGTGACTGAACTGAACTGAACATATACACAAAGTTTCACTTTCAGTTCAGTTCAGTTCAGTTCAGTCTCTCAGTCATGTCCAACTCTTTGCGACCCCATGAATTGCAGCACGCCAGGCCGCCTTGTCCATCACCAACTTCTGGAGTTCACTCAAACTCATGTTCATTGAGTCGGTGATACCATCCAGCCATCTCATCCTCTGTCCTCCCCTTTTCCTCCTGGAAAATGAATCAGCGTAACACAGTAACACATTAAAAATATAACACAGTAACAGGTTAAAAATATTAAAAGTTTGGCTCAGTCTCTTGTGGGGTCACTGCTCCTTTCTCCTGGGTCCTGGTGCACACAAGGTTTTGTTTGGCCCTCCAAGAGTCTGTTTCCCTAGTCCTGTGGAAGTTCTGTAATCAAATCCTCAGTTCAGTTCAGTTCAGTCACTCAGTCGTGTCCGACTCTTTGCGACCCCATGAATCACAGCACACCAGGCCTCCCTGTCCATCACCAACTTCCGGAGTTCACTCAGACTCACGTCCATCAAGTCAGTGATGCCATCCAACCATCTCATCCTCTATCGTCCCTTTCTCCTCCTGCCCCCAATCCCTCCCAGCATCAAAGTCTTTTCCAATGAGTCAACTCTTCACATGAGGTGGCCAAAGTACTGGAGTTTCAGCTTTAGCATCATTCCTTCAAATTCCCAGAGGCTTCTCAGATCCCCAGGTTGGAAAGTCTGTTTTGGGCCCTAGAACTTTTGCAACAGTGCAAGAACTTCTTTGGTATAATTGTTCTCCAGTTTGTAGGCTCAGTGGCTCTATGCTGGGGCTAATGGCACCTCCTCCAGGACGACTTATGCCACACACTGTGCCTCCTAGGTCTGCGGCAGCCAGAACCCCTGTCCCCACAGCAGGCCACTGGTGACCTGTGCCTCCAGAGGAGACCCTCAAACACTCAAAGGCAGGTCTGGTTCAATCTCTTGTGGGGGTCACTGCACCTATCCCTGGGTCCTGGTGAGCATGAGGTTTTGTTTGTACCCTCTGAGCATCTCTGGCAGTTAAGAGATTTGATTCTAATGTGATCACACCCCTCACACGATCTTGTTGGGACTTCTTTGCCCTTGGACACGGGGTATCTTTCTTTTGTGAGATCCAGCATTCTCCTGTTGACAGTTGTTCAGGAGCTACTTGCAATTTTGGTGTTCTTGCAGCAGAAGATGAGCGCACGTCCCTCTACTCCACCATCTTGATTTTCATGGATTAATATAAATCATATCATTTCAATAAAAGTGTAAGAACATCTAAAAAAAATCAACAGCCTTTTATAACAGAAAAGCAAAACCCTTCTTCCCAATCTAGAAATAGAAAACAACTTCCTTTATCTGATCAAAGATATCAGCACCAGCAACAAAAGTCATATATAATAATAATATTTAATATTATATAATAATTACTATATGTTATATAATATTACCCTCCATCCTAAGTCACTTCAGTCATATCTGACTCTGCAATCCTATGGACCAAAGTTCACCAGGCTCCTCTGTCCATGGGATTCTCCAGGCAAGAAGACTGGAGTGGGTTGCCATGCCCTCCTCCANATATATAATAATAATATTTAATATTATATAATAATTACTATATGTTATATAATATTACCCTCCATCCTAAGTCACTTCAGTCATATCTGACTCTGCAATCCTATGGACCAAAGTTCACCAGGCTCCTCTGTCCATGGGATTCTCCAGGCAAGAAGACTGGAGTGGGTTGCCATGCCCTCCTCCAGGGGCTCTTCCCAACCCAGGGATCAAGCCCACGTCTCTTACCATCTCCTGCATTGGCAGGTGGGTTCTTTACCACTAGCACCACCTGGGAAGCCCCCTTTACCACTAGTGCCACCATTATACATAATAATAATTATATACGTATATAACTGTATAATGGTGAAAAACTGAAGCTTTTCTATTTTTATATTTATGAATAAAGTATACAATTGAAAAGTATGAAATGCAAAAAAGTATAAAAATGAAAAAAATTTTAAAAATTATGTTTATGAGCATAAAATTCATTATGAAATTGAGGATCTTTTCAAAAAATTATTAGAATTATTAATAGTTTAGCAAGGTGGTTGACTACCACATCAGTATATAAAAATCAATATACAGAGTATATTATATGTACAGAATATGTTGACTACAATGTCAATATACAGAAACAAATATATGTCACATTGATATACTGCTGTCTCTTATACACATCTAGATGTGTATAAGAGACAGCACCATACACATACCAAATCTGACCTTTTGTATACTCTTAGCTATACAGTGAGAATTCTCACGAAATCCTGAAATTGTTGAAAAAAATTTTAAGTCTTTAAAAAAAGTTGCTAAACAGAATAAAAAGAATAACTCAGCATGACCAATTTGGNTGACTTACTTCACACTGTATAACAGGCTCTGGGTTCATCTACCTCACTACAACTGATTCAAATTTGTTCTTTTTAATGGCTGAGTAATAGTCCATTATATATATTATATATATATATATAATATATATATATGTATGCATGTATGTATCACATGTTCTTTATCCATTCATCTGTCAATGGACATCTAGGTTGCTTCCATGTCCTGGCTATTATACATAGTGTTGCAGTAAACACTGGGGTACATGTGTCTTTTTGAATTGTGGTTTTCTACGAGTATATGCCCATAGTGGGATTGCTGGGTGATATGGTGGTTTTATTTCTAGTTTGTTAAGGAATATCCATATTGTTCTCTGATGTTTTTGATGTGGTCCATTTTTAAAGTCGTTGTTGAGTTTGTTACAATATTGCTTCTATTTTATGTTTTTGGTTTTTGGCCACAAGGCTTGTGGGATCTTAGCTGCTCAGCCAGAGATGGAATAGGCACCTCTTTTACTAGAAGAAGTCCTTACCACTGGACTGCCAGAGAAGTCCCAGAAATCAAGATTTATTATAAAACTACAATCTGTACATTAAAACAGTGTGGTATTTGCAAAAACATAAATACATAGACCAGTGGTGTTTGACAGTGCCCAGAAAAATTTGTATTAGAAATACTTAATTTATTATAAAACTGGGACTATAGAACAGTGAAAAATGATCATCAAAACACAAGCCATAGAGTAGAAATAGATGTTTACAACACTACAAATAACAAAAGCTCATATCTAGAATATATAAGGAGTTTATAAATCAATAAGAAAAAGACAGTGAACCTGATGGGAAAGTGGCAAGAAATTTAACAGACTATTCATAAAAGAGGAAATCCAAATAGACAATGAACATATTAAAAGTTCTAAACCTTATGAGATGCCACTAGTGAAAATAAATAGCTAACACAGAATGATTACAAAAGCAAGTGCTGGTGAGCATTTGAGGAAATATGAATCTGCAAATTGTGTAATTCCAGTTCTAGAAATATATCCTGTAGGAATGCTTGCATATTTTATGCCAGGAGGTATGTAGAAGAATGATTGTAATAGCTAAAACACAAATGTCCATCAAAATGAATGAATAAAGAAATTAGGCTATATTAATGTAATGAAGTACACTATAGCAACAAAAATGAATAAATTACAGCTATACACAACACCATGAGTGAATCTCATTAGCATAATGTTGAGTGAAAAAAGTCAGGCACAAAAGACAACACACTATGAGCAAGATTAAACTCTGTGTTTTGTAGTCTCAGCTGGTTGGTAGTGATGCTCTTGGCTAGGAATGCCCAGGGCATTCGCCTGAGCCATAGTACTTGTAGTGAGTGCCACACACAATCCTCTCCATCACCACAGGGACCACTGTGTGTCTGGCCCAAGCCTTGTGATTCTTTTTATGATAGCAGGATGCACTTAAGTAAAAACTGTAAGGGAAATTTGAGGAACATGATTGATCACTCACAGGCCCTGGAGGGTACATGGCACACCCAAGGGCATGATAGAGAGAATGGGGGAGAAAGGAGACTGAGAGCTCCGATTTTACTAGCATAGAGGATAGGGTGTCTTGAGTTTCAGGGTTTCACTCTATGTTGCCTAATTTAAAGCTTAAAAGTGAGATTCAGGGGATGGGAGAGGACAGATGGGTCTCTCCAGTAGTCAGTTACCTAGGTTACTGAGAACTTTCGGAAGGGAATCTTCATTGGTAGGAGTAGATTAACTCCTTATCTACTTGTTTTCTGATAGCTGTGTCGTATAGCTAGCTTGCTTATGCCCACAGTAATGGTCATGGCCCTCCCAGGGAACAAGTCTGTTAGCAATGTTGTTCAGTCACACAGTCGTATCCAACTCTTTGTAACCCCATGGACTGCAGCACACCAGGCTTCCCTGTCCCTCACCATGTCCCAGAGTTTGCCCAAGTTCACGCCCATTGCATCGGTGATGCCATCCAGCCATCTCATCCTCTGATGCCCTCTTCTCTTTCTGCCTTCAATCTTTCCCAGGCATCAGGGACTCTTCCGATGAGTCGACTCTTCACATCAGGTGACCAAAATACTGGAGCTTCAGCTTCAGCATAAGTCCTTCCAATGAGTATTCAGGGTTGATTTCCTCTAAGATTGACTGGTTTGAGTTCCCTGCTGTCCAAAGGACTCTCAGGAGTCTTCTCCAGCACCGCAGTTCGAAGGTGTCAATTCTCTAGCACTCTGCCTTCTTTATGGGCCAACTCTCACAACCATGTGTGACCACTGGGAAGACCATAGCCTTGATTACATTATTAGCAATAAGTGACAGCTAATCTTGCCGGTTTTAAAATTCCAGCCTGGTGCCTCAGATGGTAAAGAATCTGCCTGCAGTGCAGGAGACCCGAGGTTTGATCCCCAGGTCAGGAAGATCCCCGGAGACAGGAATGGCTACCAACTCCAGTATTCTTGCCTGGAGAATTCCACGGACAGAGTTGCCTAGTGGGCTACAGTCCATGGGGTTGCAAAGAGTTGGACAAGAGTGAGGAACTAACACTTACAGTGTTAGGCTCAAGTATTTTGTTGGGAGCCTTGTTGATGTCTAAAATATTAACCACATTGCTCTGTTGCTCAATCGTGGCCAACTCTTTGTGACCCCATGGTCTATAACTGACAGGCTCCTCTATACATGGAATCTTCCAGGCAAGAACACTGGAGTGGGTTGCCATTTCCTACTCCAGGGAATCTTCCTGATCCAGGGGTCAAACACATCTCTTGGGTCTTCTACATTGACAAGTGGATTCTTTACTACTGTGCCACATAGAAAATTGTACCTGGAATCAATCCAAAAGACAGACTTTTAAATTCTCCACACCAAAAAAAAATCAATAAAATATACAAACAATAATTCATATTTCACCACAGTGGTCACATGAATTAACAGTGGAAGATACTGTATCCAACCTGAGAAAATGAACAGGGCATTTGGGGATTTAAGCCACGTGTCTGAATTTGCCTTGAACTGAAAACAAGCTTAAGATATAATTTACTAATCAAAGTTCTTTGCTTTGCACGTTGTCAGTTATTTCTGCTGTTTATTATTTGGCTTTATTTTCTGAAGAGAGTTTGTTCTGTTAACCCCAAAATGTGCTCATACAAATGCATAGGACATTTTGACAATTGTGGCTCTTGAGACTAAGGTGGGGGGGGGGGAGCGTGCTCAGGCAGGTTGGCCTTTCAATAATCTCAACCAACTCCCCTACCCCTAAATCCCTAATTACTACTGCTATCACCACCACAACCACCGCCACCATCATCTCATGGATATTAAACATTATGTGTAAAGAAAACAACAAAACACTCTCTAGTACCATGTGAAATACTCACTGCATGTATGCAACTCCAGGAAGGCTGACCTATAGCTTCACCTCATCTTCTGATTGAGCCTCACTTATACAAAAATCCTGGAGCTGCCTCTGCACTTTAAGAAACTTTATAACTTTGGAAATCACTAAATTATGCACCACATGATCTTCCAAAGTAAAGTCACAAAAATTCTGACAATAATAGATGTTGACCTCTGGGTGCCAGTATTTCTATGCTATTAAATAAGCAGGGGTTTACACTGGTGCCCTTAGTCATACAACCATGATCAGTTTCATTAACTTTCGTTTAATGCCTAATTCACTGTGGGTGGGGAAAATTCTTGTCTTCCTTCTATTGGTCATAAGACAGAATAACAGGAGAAAAGCATACACATCTTATTAATTTTTTACATGGGAGCCTTCCCAAGAGAAAGAAGACCTTAAGTGGTGACCAGAGAAAGGACGATTTTATACTTTTTTAGGCAAAGGTACAATATATTTGTGAAGAAACGATAAGACAAAAGGGTTTGGGTTATGAGTCACAAATGGTGAAGTAACAAGGAAAATATGGGTAGTTTAACAATCATATCTTTGTTTATGCAGCCTTCCTAGCCTTGAGTTCCGTGTTTCTGGTGATAAAGCTTTTCCCTCCTCCTGGCACAGACGGGGAGGGTGATTTTCGCAGGGAAGATTTGTATCCTTCTTCCTTCAGGAGAACAAAGGAGGGCCAGAGTATCCTTGCATGGCTGTTTCTCAAGTACTTTAATTCAAGTAATCAATATGCCAAAGTGACATACTTGGGGGTGACATATTCTGATCCTCTTCTCTAGGTGCCCTCAGTGACAGAGTTCTTATCTGTAGTTTCTGATTCATTTCTCTATAGCCCACTGTGAATGGAATCCACCTGCTCTTTTTTTTATGTCATGGTCTTTCCACACGGAATGGAATGATGGATGTGAAACAGCACGTAAGAGACGTGCTCAGAGGTGCAGGTGGGAGCAGCTGCGTCCACCATTGAAGGATTATGGCTACAGTTTTGAGTGTTGACATACTTCTTACAAAAATACTAAAGTTACAGTTTTATTACCCATTATTGGAAAGTAATGTTATGCTCATGACTTATGTTAAGAGTGCTGAATTCTATACAGTGATCTCTTGAATTTTTGTTTTCCCTAACTTGTTTTTCTAGGGCGATCCAGTTGACAATATATTTGAACAGAATCTAAAGATCAAGTTTTACATCAGTTCCAGGTCCACATCTCCATCTTCATATAGTGGAGACGAAGCAGACACAGTGAAGGTACCTCTCTGGGGGTAGATTTGCTTTAGAACTTTTCACTCGTACCAAACAAAAGGAGACTGAATCCTGTTCAGAAACAGTGCCCTTTCTCTCTAATCAGTTGCATTGCTTAGATAGGAACAGTCTATAGAGAATATTAAGTTTATCAGGTGATAGTTAATACTAAGTTTAACTGATAATCATGTCCATGAGGGGACATGGTCTGGCAGGGAGAGAACTCTCATTATTAGCATTGCTTTAATTAACATCAAGGAGTTAAGCTGTAACAGGAATATTTTACATAATCTTATCACAACATAAAGTCTGGTAATAGGTAAGGCGTAAAAATACATTTGCTAAACAGACTCACAATCTTTGAAAACAAACTTATGGTTACCAAAGGGAAATTTGGGCAGGGCAGAGAGGGATAAACTAGGATTGGGGATTAACAATACATGTGCTGTGCTGTGCTTAGTCGGTCAGTTTTGTCTGACCCTTTGCAATGACATGGACTGTAGCCCACGAGGCTCTTCTGTCCATGGGGATTCTCCAGGCAGGAATACTGGAGTGGGTTGCCATGCCCTCCTCCAGGGGATCTTCCCAGCCCGGGGATCCAACCCAGGTCTCCCGCATTTCAGGCAGATTCTTTACCATCTGAGGCACCATGGAAGCCCCAAAATACTGGCGTGGGTAGCCTATCCCTTCTCCAGGGAATCTTCCCAACCCGGGAGTCAAGCTGGGGTCTCCTGCACTGCAGGCAGATTCTATATCAGCTGAGTTACCAGGGAAGGCCATAAATCACTATATTCTAACATTAAATTAAAACAAAACTGCTAATAGTCCTCCTGAGGCCATCTATCATGCAACAACAACAAAAAAACTCCACAAACAAAACAAGACAAAAAATACTTTGCTACTGTTCTTACTAAAATGTAAGATAATTTTATGTCTCACATAATGGCACACAAAATAGCTCTTTGTGGCCCTTCAGAGAACATGACTCTCTGCAAATGTTTTCTCCAGAAATCAAAGGGTTTGGTGTCTCCCAGCTCATATTTTCCATCTTCAGAAATGCTATTTTCCTCCTCTGCATCTCACTCACTCTGATTAACCTGGGTAGGGTTTCTTGTTACCCATTTTGGAATCCTGGGGACTAGGTGGCTAGTTCTCCCAGAGATACGTGGTTTAGTTTGGAAAATTTCAGTGTGGTTTATAGCCGGGTCAGACATTGTTTTCAAATTCTGCTCAGAGTGTTTAATTTTTGATAACAATTTTATTGTTTTATTCAAACTTTAATATCTCTCTCATGGAGAAAGAAGGTACAAGGAATAATCTATCACAAGCCCATATACCTATTACCCACAAATTAAGAAAACAGTTTGCCATTTTTGTTCAGATAAAAAGAAAATTGGAATGATACTGAACAGCTGAGCCCATCTAACTGCATTCTTTTGTCCTGGGAGGTGATCGGATATTTTGAAATGGTGTGCATTCTTCTGTCCACCCTCTTATATTTTATATTCTAGACATGTGTTCTTCAGTTTCAAAGGATTGCTTGGTCTGCTCAAAATACACAAATAATATCCCTATTATGAAAATAATCTACTATTTTCACAGTATTTATTCATGTCAAGACAGTTCATCTTTAACTGCTGTGTAGTATTCCAGATTATAAATATACTTATTTATACATAACCATGAAGGCAATGGCACCCCACTCCAGTACTCTTGCCTGAAAAATCCCACGGACGGAGGAGCCTGGTAGGCTGCAGTCCATGGGGTCGCTGAGTCGGGCACAACTGAGCGACTTTCCTTTCACTTTTGGCTTTCACGCATTGGAGAAGGAAATGGCAACCCACTCCAATGTTCTTGCCTGGAGAATCCCAGGGACGGGGGAGCCTGGTGGGCTTCTGTCTCTGGGGTCACACAGAGTCGGACACAACTGAAGCAACTTAGCAGCAGCCGCAGCAGCATGATTTATATAATTATGTTCCTTTTTATGTATTGATGTCTTTTTTCCTTACTACAATTTCTCTATTACAAAGAGCCTATTGGGACCTGTTTGGCTATATACATATGGGAGAATTTGTTAGCTACTAGCTAGTAGAAATGCATATTTTCAATGCACAATTCTGCCAATTGTTTTAATTTTTTGAAACAGTCACACATTTTACAGAAATACTATAAGTGTGGTATATATTTATTTTTCCTAGACTATTTGAAAGTTGTCATTTGATTTTCTATTACCTTGAATACTTAATCTTGTACTTCTTACAAATAAGAATATTCTCCTACATCTTGTACATACACAGTACAACCATCATCACTAACATTGATGCATCACCATTGACTATCTAATTCTCAGACCCCTTCAGATGTCACCAACTGCCTCCTCGGGTCCATTACTGTTAAAAAAAAAAAAAAAAGCAGTTCAAAATTGTACTTTGCTCTTGGTTGTCATCTCTCGTTAGTTTCTTGCCATATGGAAGTCTCTTGCCATATTAGTCTCTTGCTAAAATCTTTTTTTGACTCCATTACCTTGATATTCTCAAAAATCACACGCGGTTTAGAATAGAATATCCCTCATGTTACAAATGCTTTCTCGTGACTTGATGCAGGTTATGCATGTTTGTCAAAAATATCACAGAAGTGATGCTGTGGTCTTCTCCTTATATGCTGTCAGGTGGTTCATGATTCTGATATTTTCCATTGCTGATCATGCTTACTTGACCTCTGCACTAAGGTGGGAATTTCCAGGCCTGTCCACTGTGAAATTACTTTTTTTCCTTTGTAATTAATAAGTATTTTGAATAGAGGTACTTTGAAGCAGTAAGTACCACATTTCTTAACAATCTGCAATTTACTTGTATCTGTATGGACACATAGTTTTTCATTTTACTTCATTGTTTACAATCCATTATAGTCATAATTTATCCTAGTATTCAAATGGTTGTATAGCTCATCTTGTATTTTGCCAGCCATGGATTTAGCCATCTCTCCAAGGAGCACTGATTGCTTTCAGTGGAAAATGATATTTAGAAGACAAGATCTGGGTGTTAGGTATGCTCGTTGCTATGGGATATCACTATTCCAGAATGCTTGTTGGATAGAGATAGAGAAAAATATATTTATATAGCAGTCTCTATGGAGAAATCTATGTATCTGTGTGCTGCTAAGTCACTTCAGTCGTGTCCGACTCTGTGTGACCCCATAGACGGCAGCCCACCAGGCCCCCGTCCCTGGGATTCTCCAGGCAAGAATACTGGAGTGGGTTGCCATTTCCTTCTCCAATGCACGAAAGAGAAAAGTGAAAGTGAAGTCGCTCAGTCTGTCCGACTGTTAGCGACCCCATGGACTGCAGCCCACCAGACTACTCCGTCCATTGGATTTTCCAGGCAAGAGTACTGGGGTGGGGTATCTGTCATCTATCTGTTCATCTATCATCTCTACTCTCCTACTCACCTACCTACTTATCCAACTACTTACCTATAAAAACTATGATTTCATACACATTTATACCTCTAATTCTAAACCAATATTATAGGTTTCATTCTAGTTTTCTCCTTTTCTATATTGGAAACTTCCTTCTGTGACAGTGAGAAACTTGCCTCTTTATACTTTCAGTGAAGTGAAGTGAAGTCGCTCAGTCGTGTCCGACTCTTTGTGACCCCATGGACTGTAGCCTATCAGGCTCCTCCCCCCATGGGATTTTCCAGGCAAGAGTGCTGGAGTGGATTGCCATTTCCTTTTCCAGGGGATCTTCCTGACCCAGGAATCGAACCCAGGTCTCCCACATTGCAGGCAGACGCTTTACCGTCTGAGCCACCAGGGAAGCTGTTCTGTCTCCTCTGTTCTCTGTGAGCAATCTACCATCTCTGCAGCTACCTCACTACTTCTCACACTGCATGGGCTCTGTGTCGCTATCTTAGGTTACCCTCCTTGTGCACACTCATCTCACCTTGCTGGGAATAGAGTTTTTAAAAACCAATTTCTACTCTCACTTAGCAGCACATAAGAGTTCTCATTTCCTTATAACTATGTTGACACTTGCCACTACTAGACCATTGAAATTTTGTAATTCTGACAGGTATGAAGTGGTATCTAATTATTGCTTTCATTTTGTCATGTAGAGGTTTTTCATTCTATTAGTAAAATATATCTCCTTTTACTGCTTGAGGTTTTTAATTGTTTTCTAAGAATTCCATTTCTATCCTATTCTTCTGTCCTCCAAGTGCCAAAAAGATTTAAAGTTTTGCTTTTTGCGTTTAGGTCCTTAAATAGACAGGAAATTATATCTTTGTTTGCTCTGAAGTAGCAATCTGACTTTTGCCATGATACCATGATAGTTAGTTGTCCCAGATCCAATTCATTGACTAGTCTATCAACTCCTAATAATTTGTAACATCACTTCTATCATATATCAGCTTTATTTAGTTATTTACTTACTTATTTGGTTGTAAAATATACATGCTTTTGAACTGTGGTGTTCAAGAAGACTCTTGCAAGTCCCTTGGACTGCAAGGAGATCAGACCAGTCAATCTTCATGTAAATCAGTCCTGAATATTCATTGGAAGGACTGATGCTGAAGCTGAAGCTCTAATACTTTGGCCACCTGATGCAAAGACCTGACTCATTGGAAAAGAACCTGATGCTGGGAAAGATTGAAGGCAGGAAGAGAAGGGAGCTACAGAGGATGAGATCGTTGGACGGCATCACTGACTCAATAGACATGAGTTTGAGCAAGCTTCAGGAGCTGGTGATGGACAGGGAAGCCTGGCATGCTGCAGTCCATGGGGTTGCAGAGTTGGACACGACTGAGTAACTGAACTGAAAATATACATAAGGGCTTCCCAGGTGGCTCAGTGGTAAAGAATTTGCCTGCCAATTCAGGAGACATGAGTTCAATCTCTGGGTCCAAAAGATCTCCTGGAGAAGAAAATGACAACCCGCTCTGGTATTTATGCCTGGAAAGTCCCGTGGATAGAGGAGCTTGGCAGGCATAGTCCGTGGGGTCACAAATGAGTTGGACACAACTTAGTGAAAAACAACAACAAAATTGGCATAACATAAAATATTCCATTTATTCATTTTTAAGTGTAGAGTTCAGTGGAATAAATTACCTTCACAGTGTTCTGCAAATGCAACTATTAGGGTATTTATTTCTCAAAATTTTCCATCTCCACAAACAGAAATTTTATCCTCATTAAACCATAATTTGACATTTCCTTTACCTTTGGTCCCTGGTAAACTCTCATCTACTTTGCATCTCTATGAATTTGCCTATTCTATATATTTTATATAAGTAGAGTCATATAATATTTGCCCCTTTTTGTCTGGCTAATTTCACTTGGCATAGTATCTTCATATTTCATCCATGTTATCATGTGTGTCAGAATTTAAAGGCAAAGAATGGACAAATAGACCAATGAAATATAATAAAATCCCCAGAACCATACAGAGGAACAAAGATCATCTCTTTAACAAATGGTGCTTGAAGAATTGGACTTGCACATGCAAAAAATATAAACCTTAGCCACAGACCTTACACTCTTCAAAAAATTAGTTCAAAATAGATCATAAGCCTACATTTAAAACGCCAAACTACAACATAGGTGAAAGTCTCAGCAAACTTGCATTAGATAATAACTTCTTAAATATAAAATCAAAAGCAAGGCCAAAAAATAAATTTTTGATAAGTTGCACTTCATTAAAATTAAAAACTTTTGCTCTGTAAAAGAGACTAAGAAGACTAGCCACGGACAGGGAGAAAATAAAAAGACAAATATGATTTTTAAAAAACTGTCATCCAAAATATACAAAAACTGTTAAAACTCAAGAAGAAACTCATAAGAAAACAAAAAACCTGATTAAAAATGGGTCAAAGACTAAGCAGAGACCTCAATAAAAAGAAGATACACAGATTGCAAATAAGCACAGGAAAAAATGTCCGTATATATGTCATCAGAAAATGCAAGTTAAAACGATGAGATACCTCTACACATCAAAATCCGGGACACGGACAACATCAAGTGCTGGCAAAATGTAGAGCAATAGGAACTCTCAATCATTGCTGGTGCGAGTGCAAAATGGTTCAGCTACTTTGGAAGAGAGTTTAGCCATTTCTTACAAAATTAAACACTCTTTCAATACAGTCCTGGAATCATGTACCTTGATATTATTCAAAAGAAATGAAAACTTATTTCCACACAAAATGCTGTACATAGATATATTTAGAAACTTTATCAAACTGCCCAAGCTTGGAAGCAACCTTCTTCACTTCAGTTCAGATCAGTCACTCAGTCATGTCCGACTCTTTGCAACCCCATGGACTTGCAGCACGCCAGGCCTCCTGGTCCATCACCAACTCCTGGAGTTCACTCAAACTCATGTCCATTGAGTTGGTGATGCCATCCAACCATCTCATCCTCTGTCGTCCACTTCTTCTCCTGCCTTCAGTCTTTCCCAGCATCACGGTCTTTTCAAATGAGTCAGCTCTTCATATCAGGTGGCCAAAGTATTGGAGTTTCAGCTTCAGCATCAGTCCTTCCAGTGAATATTCCACTGATTTCTTTTAGGCTGGACTGGTTGGATTTCCTTGCAGTAAAGAGACTCTCAAGAGTCTTCTCCAACACCACAGTTCAAAACCATCAATTCTTCAGTGCTCAGCTTTCTTTATAGTCCAACTCTCATATACATACATGACTACTGGAAAATCATAGCTTTGACTAGACCGACCTCTGCTGGCAAAGTAATGTCTCTGCTTTTTAATATGATAAGGTTGGTCACAACTTTTCTTCCAAGGAGCAAGCATCTTTTAATTTCATCGCTGTAGTCACCATCTGCAGTGATTTTGGAGTCCCCCAAAATGAAGTCAGCCACTGTTTTCACTGTTTCCCCATCTATTTGCCATGAAGTGACAGGACCAGTTCATCAGACACCCTGTCTATCAGATCTAATCCCTTAAATCTATTTTCCACTTCCACTGCAAAATCATAAAGGATTTGATTTAGGTTATGCCTGAATGGTCTATTGGTTTTCCCCACTTTCTTCAATTTCAGTCTGAATTTGCAAATAAAGAGTTCGTGATCTGAGCCACAGTCAGCTCCTGGTCTTGTTTTTGCTGACTGTATAGAGCTTCTCCATCTTTGGCTGCAAAGAATATAATCAATCTGATTTCAGTGTTGACCATCTGGTGATGTCCATGTGTAGAGTCTTCATTGTGTTGTTAGAAGAGGGTGTTTGCTATGACCAGTGTGTTCTCTTGGCAAAACTCTATTAGTCTTTGCCCTGCTTCATTCCGTACCCCATGGCCAAATTTGCCTGTTACTCCAGGTGTTTCTTGACTTCCTACTTTTGCATTCCAGTTCCCTATAATGAAAAGGACAACTTTTTTGGGTGTTAGCTCTGAAAGGTCTTGTAGGTCTTCACAGAACCATTTAGCTTCAGCTTCTTTGGAATTAGTGATTGGGTCATAGACTTGGATTACTGTGGTATTGAATGGTTTGCCTTGGA
>SJYX01013878.1:70498-86180 GCA_006410675.1 Oreotragus oreotragus | reverse complement strand
GAGGCCTGGCGTGCTGCGATTCATGGGGTTGCAAAGAGTTGGACACAACTGAGCGACTGAACTGAACTGAGCATGAAGGAGAAATCAAAAATTTGACCAGTGTGAGATAAGAGAACTCATAAAGACTTTAAAAAACAAAAAGGATTGAAAAGGAAAATGATAGATATAAAGACACAGAGTGTTGGTAATTCATAAGTAGGGGTTCCAGTGAGAAAATGCCATTTTTAGTTGTGAACTAAAGAGTAAGACCAACTCTCATGTAGAGATTATTAAAATTTGATTAGTGATTTAACCATTGGTCACAGATTTTCCCCTACTAAAACCTGCTCAACATTGATCAAGGTAAACTACAACCAGAATGTGACTGGGGTAGGAATTATTCTTTGGATGGCAGCTGAGGTCAGAAAAATACTTGAAGACTGTTCAGAATTCTACTCATCTAGAGTTTGTAGTGATGATAATAAAGATCTCCTGTAAATAATTTTTGTCATGTTTTTTAGACTTGATATTGTTTTCCATTAGTGGTGTCTGAAAGAGATGGAAATACCAGACCACTGACCTGCCTCTTGAGAAACCTATATGCAGGTTAGGAAGCAACAGTTAGACCTGGACATGGAACAGACTGGTTCCAAATAGGAAAAGGAGTGCATCAAGGCTGTATATTGTCACCCTGCTTACTGAACTTATATGCAGAGTACATCATGTGAAATGCTGGGCTGGATGAAGCACATGCTGGAATCAAAATTGCCGGGAGAAATATTAATAACCTCAGATATGCAGATGACACCACCCTATGGCAAAAAGCGAAGAACTAAAAGAACCTCTTGATGAAAGTGAAAGAGGAGAGTGAAAAAGTTGGCTTAAAGCTCAACATTCAGAAAACTAAGATCATGGCATCCAGTCCCATCACTTCATGGGAAATAGATGGGGAAACAATGGAAACAGTGAGAGACTTTATTTTGAGGGGCTCCAAAATCACTGCAGATGGTGACTGCAGCCATGAAATTAGAAGACGCTTACTCCTTGGAAGAAAAGTTATTACCAACCTAGACAACATATTAAAAAGCAGAGACATTACTTTGCCAACAAAGTTCTGTATAGTCAAGGCTATCGTTTTTCCAGTAGTTGTGTATGGATGTGAGAGTTGAACTGTGAAGAAAGCTGAGCACTGAAGAGTTGATGCTTTTGAACTGTGATGTTGGAGAAGACCCTTGAGAGTCCCTTGGACTGCAAGGAGATGCAACCAGTCCATTCTGAAGGAGATCAGTCCTGGGTGTTCATTGGAAGGACTGATGCTGAAGCTGAAACTCCAACTTTGGCCACCTCATGCAAAGATTTGACTCATTGGAAAAGATCCTGATGCTGGGAGCGATTGGGAGCAGGAGGAGAAGGGGATGAGATGGCTGGATGGCATCACCGACTCAACAGACATGAGTTGGGTAAGCTCCGGGAGTTGGTGATGGACAGGCAGGTCTGGCATGCTGCGATTCATGGGGTCGCAAAGATTCGGACATGACTGAGTGACTGAACTGAACTGACAGGACCAGATGCCATGGTTTTAGTTTTCTGAATGTTGAGTTTAAAGCCAACTTTTTCACTCTCCTCTTTCACCTTCATCAAGAAGCTCTTTAGTTCCTTTCACTTTCTGCCATAAGGGTGGTGTCATCTGCATATCTGAGGTTGTTGATATTTTCCCAGCAATCTTGATTCCAGCTTGTGCTTCATCCAGCCCAGCCTTTCTCATGATGTACTCTGCATATAAATTCAATAAGCAGGGTGACAATATACAGCCTTGACATACTCCTTTCTCTATTTGGAACCAATCGCTGTCCATGTCCAGTTCAAACTGTGGCTTCCTGACCAGCATATAGATTTCTCAAGAGGCAGATCAGGTGGTCTGGTATTCCCATCTCTTTCAGAATTTTCCACAGTTTGTTGTGACCCACACAGTCAAAGGCTTTGGCATAGTCAATAATGCAGAAGTAGATGTTTTTCTGGAACTCTCTTGTTTTTTTGATAGTACAACAGATGTTGGCAATTTGATCTCTGGTTCCTCTGCCCTTTCTAAAAACAGCTCAAACATCTGGAAGTTCATGGTTCACGTACTGTTGAAGCCTGGCTTGGAGAATTTTAAGCGTTACTTTGCTAGCGTGTGCTGCTGCTGCTGCTGCTGCTAAGTCACTTCAGTCGTGTCTGACTCTGTGTGACCCCATAGACGGCAGCCCACCAGGCTCCCCCGTCCCTGGGATTCTCCAGGCAAGAACACTGGAGTGGGTTGCCATTTCCTTCTCCAATGCATGAAAGTGAAAAGTCAAAGTGAAATCTCTCAGTCGTGTCTGACTCTTGGTGACCCCATGGACTGCAGCCCACCAGGTTCTTCCATCCTTGTGATTTTCCAGGCAAGAGTGTAATGTAAACTATGGACTTTGGACAATCAGGATGCGTCAGTGTAGCTTCATCAAGTGTAACAAATGTACCACTCTGGTGGGGGATTTTTGATGATGAGAGTGGCTATGCTTTTGTAAGGGCAGAGGCTGTATGGGAAATCTCTGTATTCTCCCCTCAGCTTTGTTGTGAATCCTTCAGCGTTCTAAAAAATTAAGTCTTAGTTCAATTGCTCAGTCACATCCGCCTCTTTGCAACCCCTTGGACTGCAGCATGCCAGGCCTCCCTGTCCATCACCAACTCCCGGAGTTTACTCAAACTCATGTCCATTGAGTCAGTGATGCCATCCAACCATCTCATCCTTTGTCATCCCCTTTTCCTCCTGCTCTCAATCAGTCCCAGCATCAGGGTCTTTTCAAATGAGTCAGCTCTTCATATCGGGTGGCCAAAGTATTGAAGTTTCAGCTTCAGCATCATATTCCAATGAATATTCAGGACTGATTTCCTTTAGGATGGACTGGTTGGATCTCCTTGCTGTCCAAGAGACTCTCAAGAATCTCCTCCAACACCACAGTTCAAAAGCATCAGTTCTTTGGTGCTCAGCTTTCTTTATAGTCCAACTCTCACATCCATACATGACTACTGGAAAAACAATAGCCTTGACTAGGTGGACCTTTGTTGGCAAAATAATGTCTCTGCTTTCTAATACGCTATCTAAGTGAAAGTGAAGTCACTCAGTCGTGTCCAACTCTTTGTGACCCCATGGGCTGTAGCCCACCAGGCTCCTTCCTCTATGGGATTCTCCAGGCAAGAGTACTGGAGTGGGTTGCTGTTTCCTTCTCCAGGGGATCTTCCCGACCCAGGGATCGAACCCAAGTCTCCCACATTGGAGGCAGACGCTTTAACCTCTGAGCCGCCAATATGCCATCTAGGTTAGTCATAACTTTTCTTCCAAGGAGTAAGCGTTTTTTTAGTTTTTTTTTTTTTTTTTTTTTTAATTTCATCGCTGCAGTCATCATCTACAGTGATTTTGGAGGCCAAAAGAGTAAAGTCTCTCACTTTTTCCACTGTTTCCCCATCTATTTGCCCTGAGATGATTGGACCAGATGCCATGATCTTCGTTTTCTGAATGTTGAGCTTTAAGCCAACTTTTTCACTCTCCTCTTTCACTTTCATCAAGAGGCTCTTTAGTTCTTCTTCACTTTCTGCCATAAGGGTGGTGTCATCTGTATATCTGAGGTTACTGATATTTCTCCTGGCAATCTTGATTCCAGCTTGTGCTTCATCCAGCCCAGCGCTTTTCATAATGTACATTGCATATAAGTTAAATAAGCAGGGTTAAGTCTCAGTAGAAAAAGTCAATTTTCAATTATATTTTCCTATTGTGTATAAATATGATCAATTTTGTGTTAATCTTGTGTCATGTGTCTTTGTCAAATTCATTTAATAGTTCAGGATTTTATTTTCAGTTGACATTCCTAGGCATTTTCTATGCAGATTATCATGTCATCTGCAAATAAGGTAGTTTGATTGCTTCTATTCTGTTCTGTGTGCCTATTATTTTTCATTTTGCCTGCCATCCTGGCTAGAACTTTCAGGTTGAGTTGAATCAAAGAAGTAGTACTGGAGATCCTTGCCTTGTTTCCATTCTTAGGAGAAAGTATTTGGTTTTTCATTAGTAGTAGTGCTTGCCTTTGTTTTCTTATAAATGCCCTTCATCAGGTTAAGAGCTTCTTTTCATTCCTAGTGTGGTGAGAGTTTTATTATGAATGGATGTTGAATTTTGTCAAAAGCTTTTCTGCATCAACTGATATAATGATATGATTTTTGTTGTTCAGTCGCTAAGTCATGTCTGACTGTTTGCAACCCCATGGACTGCATCATACCAGGCTTCCCTGTCCTTCACTGTCTCCCAGAGTTTGCTCAGGTATGTACCACTGAATCAGTGATGCTATCTAACCATCTCATCTTCTGCCACCCTCTTCTTCTTTTACCTTCAGTATTTCCCAACATCAGTATTTTCCAGTGAGTTGGCTCTTTGCATCATGTGGCCAAACTATTGGAACTTCAGCTTCTGCATCAGTTCTTCCATTGAATATTCAGGGATGATTTCCTTTAGGATTGACTGGTTTGATCTCCTTGCTGTAAAAGGGACTTTCAGGAGTCTTTTCCAGCACCAGAATTTGAAACCATGAATTCTTGTGCACTCAGCCTTCTTTATGGTCCAGCTCTTATATCTGTACATGACTACTAGAAAAAACCATAGCTTTGACTAGATGGCCCTTTGTCAGCAAAGTCATGTTTCTGCTTTTTAATATGCTGTTTAGGTTTGTCATCACTTTCCTTTCCAGGAACACACATCTTTTAATTTCATGGCTGCAGTCACCACCTGCAGTGATTTTGGGACCCAAGGAAATAAAATCTGTCACTGCTTCCACTTTTCCCCCTTCTATTTGCCTTGAAGTGATGGGACCAGATGTTATGGTCATAGTTTTTTGAACACTGAGTTTCAAGCTGGCATTTTCACTCCTTTTTTTTGCCCTCATCAAGAGGCTCTTTAGTTCCTCTGTACTTTCTGCCATTAGAGTGGTATCATCTGCATATCTGAGGTTGTTGATATTTCTCCCCACAATCTTGATTCCAGTTTGTGATTCATACATCCTGGAATTTCACATGATGTACTCCACATATAATTTAAATAAAAGGGTGATAATATACAGCCTTGTCATACCTCTTTCTCAATTTTGAACCAATCTGTTATTCCATGTGCAATTCTAATTGTTGCTTCTTGACCNAATTTCATCGCTGCAGTCATCATCTACAGTGATTTTGGAGGCCAAAAGAGTAAAGTCTCTCACTTTTTCCACTGTTTCCCCATCTATTTGCCCTGAGATGATTGGACCAGATGCCATGATCTTCGTTTTCTGAATGTTGAGCTTTAAGCCAACTTTTTCACTCTCCTCTTTCACTTTCATCAAGAGGCTCTTTAGTTCTTCTTCACTTTCTGCCATAAGGGTGGTGTCATCTGTATATCTGAGGTTACTGATATTTCTCCTGGCAATCTTGATTCCAGCTTGTGCTTCATCCAGCCCAGCGCTTTTCATAATGTACATTGCATATAAGTTAAATAAGCAGGGTTAAGTCTCAGTAGAAAAAGTCAATTTTCAATTATATTTTCCTATTGTGTATAAATATGATCAATTTTGTGTTAATCTTGTGTCATGTGTCTTTGTCAAATTCATTTAATAGTTCAGGATTTTATTTTCAGTTGACATTCCTAGGCATTTTCTATGCAGATTATCATGTCATCTGCAAATAAGGTAGTTTGATTGCTTCTATTCTGTTCTGTATGCCTATTATTTTTCATTTTGCCTGCCATCCTGGCTAGAACTTTCAGGTTGAGTTGAATCAAAGAAGTAGTACTGGAGATCCTTGCCTTGTTTCCATTCTTAGGAGAAAGTATTTGGTTTTTCATTAGTAGTAGTGCTTGCCTTTGTTTTCTTATAAATGCCCTTCATCAGGTTAAGAGCTTCTTTTCATTCCTAGTGTGGTGAGAGTTTTATTATGAATGGATGTTGAATTTTGTCAAAAGCTTTTCTGCATCAACTGATATAATGATATGATTTTTGTTGTTCAGTCGCTAAGTCATGTCTGACTGTTTGCAACCCCATGGACTGCATCATACCAGGCTTCCCTGTCCTTCACTGTCTCCCAGAGTTTGCTCAGGTATGTACCACTGAATCAGTGATGCTATCTAACCATCTCATCTTCTGCCACCCTCTTCTTCTTTTACCTTCAGTATTTCCCAACATCAGTATTTTCCAGTGAGTTGGCTCTTTGCATCATGTGGCCAAACTATTGGAACTTCAGCTTCTGCATCAGTTCTTCCATTGAATATTCAGGGATGATTTCCTTTAGGATTGACTGGTTTGATCTCCTTGCTGTAAAAGGGACTTTCAGGAGTCTTTTCCAGCACCAGAATTTGAAACCATGAATTCTTGTGCACTCAGCCTTCTTTATGGTCCAGCTCTTATATCTGTACATGACTACTAGAAAAAACCATAGCTTTGACTAGATGGCCCTTTGTCAGCAAAGTCATGTTTCTGCTTTTTAATATGCTGTTTAGGTTTGTCATCACTTTCCTTTCCAGGAACACACATCTTTTAATTTCATGGCTGCAGTCACCACCTGCAGTGATTTTGGGACCCAAGGAAATAAAATCTGTCACTGCTTCCACTTTTCCCCCTTCTATTTGCCTTGAAGTGATGGGACCAGATGTTATGGTCATAGTTTTTTGAACACTGAGTTTCAAGCTGGCATTTTCACTCCTTTTTTTTGCCCTCATCAAGAGGCTCTTTAGTTCCTCTGTACTTTCTGCCATTAGAGTGGTATCATCTGCATATCTGAGGTTGTTGATATTTCTCCCCACAATCTTGATTCCAGTTTGTGATTCATACATCCTGGAATTTCACATGATGTACTCCACATATAATTTAAATAAAAGGGTGATAATATACAGCCTTGTCATACCTCTTTCTCAATTTTGAACCAATCTGTTATTCCATGTGCAATTCTAATTGTTGCTTCTTGACCACATACAGGTTTCTTAGGAGACAGGTAAAGGCGGTCTGTTACTCCCATCTCTTTCAGAATTTTCCGCAGTTTGTTGTGATCAAAACAGTCAAAGTCTTTAGCACAGTCAATGAAACAGAAGTAGATGTTTTGCTGGAACTCCCTTGGTTTCTCCATGATCCTTCACCATGACAAGGCTGTGATCCATGAAGAGGGATGATGTGGTAGTCTCTCCTTAAACTAAATTGGAGCTAAGTCATTAATAAATTGCCTCATAGGAAGGAATCTTTATTATAGGTATTTAATAGATCCATATAGTGAAAGTGAAGTCTCTCAGTCGTGTCCGACTCTTTGCAACCCCATGGACTGTAGCCTACCAGGCTCCTCTGTCCATGGGATTCTCCAGGCAGTAGTACTGGAGTGGATAGCCAGTCCCTTCTCCAGGGTATCTTCCCGACCCAGGGATCGAACTGCACTGTAGACAGACGCTTTATTGTCTGAGCCACCAGGGAAGTCAATAAATCCATATAAAAGTCTATTTATTGGGATGCATAGTAAACAGGCAATTTTTTCTTAATGTCTTTGAAATTTTTGCAAGTGTCCTGAAATTCCTGCATTTACTATCAGTTTCTTAGAGTATTTTTTTCTCCATGGTTATTCACCGTTTTGCTAATCTATGTACTTATAAGCTCTGCTTAACTGTGCAGCATCTTTGCTTACAATCAGATTTTATTCTCCAGGAACATATGTAAGCATCTAATTTTTTCCATTTAAAAATGTGTTTTCTACTATGTCCTAGGAAAGAAAAATGTAATATCACATCAGTTCAGTTCAGTTCATTCACTCAGTCATGTCCAACTCTTTGTGACCCCATGAACCTCAGCATGCCAGGCCTCCTTGTCCATCACCAACTCGCTGAGTCTACCCAAACTCATGTCCATTGAGTTGGTGATGCCATCCAACCATCTCATTCTCTGTCGTTCCCTTCTCCTCTTGCCCTCAGTCTCTCCCAGCATCAGGGTATTTTCAAATGAGTGAGCTCTTTGTATCAGGTGGCCAAAGTATTGGAGTTTCAGCCTCAACATCAGTCTTTCCAATGAACACCCAGGACAAATCTCCTTTAGGATGGACTGATTGGATCTCCTTGCAGTCCCAGGGACTCTCAAGAATCTCCTCCAACACCACAGTTCAAAAGCATCAGTTCTTTGGTGCTTAGCTTTCTTTATAGTCCAACTCTCACATCCATACATCACTACTGGAAAAACCATAGCCTTGACTAGATGGATCTTTGTTGCCAAAGTAATGTCTCTGCTTTTGAATATGCTATCTAGGTTGGTCATAACTTTCTTTCCAAGGAGTAAGCATCTTTTAATTTCACAGCTGCGGTCATCATCTACAGTGATTTTGGAGCCCAGAAAAATAAAGTCTGACACTGTTTCCACTGTTTCCCCATCTATTTGCCATGAAGTGATGGGACCGGATGCCATGATATTAGTTTTCTGAATGTTGAGCTTTAAGCCAGCTTTTTCACTCTCCTCTTTTACTTTCATCAAGAGGCTCTTTAGTTCTTCTTCACTTTCTGACATAGGGTGGTGTTATCTGCATATCTGAGGTTATTGATATTTCTCCCGGCAATCTTGATTCCAGCTTGTGCTTCATCCAGCCCAGCATTTCTCATGATGTACTCTGCATAGAAGTTAAATAAGCAGGGTGACATAGCTTTCTTTATAGTCCAACTCTCACATCCATACATCACTACTGGAAAAACCATAGCCTTGACTAGATGGATCTTTGTTGCCAAAGTAATGTCTCTGCTTTTGAATATGCTATCTAGGTTGGTCATAACTTTCTTTCCAAGGAGTAAGCATCTTTTAATTTCACAGCTGCGGTCATCATCTACAGTGATTTTGGAGCCCAGAAAAATAAAGTCTGACACTGTTTCCACTGTTTCCCCATCTATTTGCCATGAAGTGATGGGACCGGATGCCATGATATTAGTTTTCTGAATGTTGAGCTTTAAGCCAGCTTTTTCACTCTCCTCTTTTACTTTCATCAAGAGGCTCTTTAGTTCTTCTTCACTTTCTGACATAGGGTGGTGTTATCTGCATATCTGAGGTTATTGATATTTCTCCCGGCAATCTTGATTCCAGCTTGTGCTTCATCCAGCCCAGCATTTCTCATGATGTACTCTGCATAGAAGTTAAATAAGCAGGGTGACAATATACAGCCTTGACGTACTCCTTTTCCTATTTGGAACCATTCTGTTCCCTGTCCTGTTCTAACTGTTGCTTCCTGACCTGCATACAGGTTTCTCAAAAGGCAGGTCAGGTGGTCTGGTAGTCCCATCTCTTTCAAAACTTTCCACAGTTTATTGTGATCTACACAGTCAAAGGCTTTGGCATAGTCAATAAAGCAGGAATAGATGTTTTTCTGGAACTCTCTTGCTTTTTCCATGATCCCCGGAATGTTGGCAATTTGATCTCTGGTTCCTCTGCCTTTTCTAAAACCAGCTTGAATATGAGGAAGTTCACAGTTCACGTATTGCTGAAGCCTGGCTTGTAGAATTTTGAGCCTTACTTTACTAGTGTTTGAGATGAATGCAATTGTGCAGTAGTTTGAGCGTTCCTTGGCTTTACCTTTCTCTGGGATTGCAATGAAAACTTACCTTTTCCAGTCACATAGACAGCTGTATTTTTATATGATTTTGAAGTCTGTTTAAGATACATCTAAATTATCTGAGCCTTTTTTTTTTATTTATGTATTTTATTTTTTTACACGAACTCCCAAACATGAACCCCCCTCCCACCTCCCACCCCACATCATCCCTCCAGATCATCCTCATACACCAGCTCCAAGCATCCTGCACCCTGCAGTGAACATAGACTGGCAATTCANGGATTTTATTGAGAATTGTCTTTTTTTTTTTTTACACGAACTCCCAAACATGAACCCCCCTCCCACCTCCCACCCCACATCATCCCTCCAGATCATCCTCATACACCAGCTCCAAGCATCCTGCACCCTGCAGTGAACATAGACTGGCAATTCATTTCTTACATGATAGTATTATTCACATGATCTTGCTGAACCCTCTATAATTGTTTTAGTATATTTCTGCAGATTTGAAATCATAAATTACTTCTACATTTATAAAACTAGTAGTTCAAAAATCTTTTGAAGATTCTGATCATATATCTACTTGTTAAAATTATCTTTCAAATATGTTTAGGATTACTGTTCTTCTTTTGGACTTCCCAGGTAGCCCAGTGGTTAAGACTCCATGCTTCCACTGCAGTTGTCATATGTTCAATACCTGCTAGAGGAAGTTCCACATGATGCAGGGTTCAGCCAAAAGATAAAATTCTTCTTTCATATAGTCTACATGTTATGACACACATTTTAAAATAGCCAAATTGAAATAAAGTATATGAAATAAGTATTTTTTATAGAAACTAAAAGCATAGATTTTAAATTACTTAAAATATGTATTTTGCCCTGTGAGAATTTATTTTTACTGTCTTTTTGTATAGTAAATATAATTCTTTTGCTTTACTTGAGAAATAACTTAATTATTATAATTTTGGTGATATGGGTGACTTACCTATCTTTATTTTTGTCTCTTTGTTTCAGATCACAGATTCTGCTCACCTTCCAGTCCACACACCAACAATAAAGAGAAAGGAATGTCATAGTAGAATCCTCTTTCCAACTAAGGTACTTGGTTTAGTTATAAATTTAGCAAGTCTTTGAAAAATGCCAAGTTGGTTTTGGTCTCTAACCTACCCCTTACCTTACCTTCTTTTCCCTTCCTTCCTTCCTTCTTATTTTCCTTGGAGACTTCTGGTTAAACATAGCATATTCAAAAATGCATACTTTTTTTTTTTTTTTGCTTTCTAATGAAACTTACCAACCCAACAAAAGAGAGAGAAAAAGTAGACAAATAAGTCAATGTAATTTTGGAAGATGGAAGAACCTGAGTGAGAGATTATGAAGGCTGAAAAATATGAACGTCAAGGGCTTAGAAAGGTCTTGCTAAGTCACAAGATAATTAAGATTTTGCACACCTAGGAGGATTCAGGAACTAGAGACACCAGATTCTTCAGGAGGCAGGGGTGACTTGCAGTGCTGAAGAGAGGAATAAACTGATCATCTGAGAAAGAGCAAGTAGCCCCTGTACACACACTACCCATGGCACACGGCAGGGAGTACGAGTCTGTCCCCCTCACAGATTAGGAAGCAGACACAAGGAAGGTGAGAAAACTGGCCAACTAGTGTTTAGGAAAACCAGATTTTGTTATAATTTTGTTATGCTGCTGCTGCTAAGTCACTTCAGTCGTGTCCGACTCTGTGTGACCCCATAGACGGCAGCCCACCAGGCTCCCCCGTCCCTGGGATTCTCCAGGCAAGAACACTGGAGTGGGTTGCCATTTCCTTCTCCAANAGGAAAACCAGATTTTGTTATAATTTTGTTATGCTGCTGCTGCTAAGTCACTTCAGTCGTGTCCGACTCTGTGTGACCCCATAGACGGCAGCCCACCAGGCTCCCCCGTCCCTGGGATTCTCCAGGCAAGAACACTGGAGTGGGTTGCCATTTCCTTCTCCAACGCATGAAAGAGAAAAGTGAAAGTGAAGTCGCTCAGTCTGTCCGACTGTTAGCGACCCCATGGACTGCAGCCCACCAGGCTACTCCGTCCATTGGATTTTCCAGGCAAGAATTTTGTTATACATATTGCTATTTTATGACAATAATTCCAGGTCAGAAAGACGTGATACAGAAATGGAAAATCTATAGTGAGCTGTCAACTTGATAATTCTGTGAAAACATCTACAATTTTAGTTCTTGGGGTTTCAGTGAGAAATTTCAGGGTGCCTTCTCTCTTGAAGGTATAATAGGTCTTGCTTAATAGGAGTGTTCCATTTCCTGGAGCACATTTTTTTTTTTTGATAGTAGAAAATGAAACACATAATTTGCTGTAGAGATAAAATTTTGAAATTACTCTTTCTTCTAAAGAAGGTTTTAAAAACCATATTATTTTTGCTACCCCTCCCCGATAAAAATATGTATACATAGGCAATTTTGACTCCATTTGTTATAAAGGAATGATTTGAAGAATTTGTCAGTCTAGAATTTTTTAAATGTTCAGCGCATATCAGCTCAAATAAAAGTCAGGCTTTTTTGCTACTACTTCCAAATAGTAATAATGTATGTTTGATCACCACTTAAATAGTTTTTCTTCTTCTCCTCCTGCGCACCCCCTTTCTCTTCTTGGTATTTTTGGATTTTTTAAAATCAGAATTTTCCAATTATGAAGTACTTAGGGGCGAGAATCTTAAATGCTGGTGAGAAAAGGGAAACCTGCTTTTCTTTGTTTGGGGCAGGAGGGGTTGAAGGAATCACCAGAATCACCTATTCAAAGTTGTTTAACAATCAATGTGCATTTGGTCTCTTTGTTTTACAGCATAAGGCCCACCGGTTTTTCCTCACATCCTTTACTGCTCCCACCAAGTGTCACCAGTGCACGTCTCTGATGGTGGGTTTGATAAGACAAGGCTGCACCTGTGACGGTGAGATCTGAGAAAGGGATACATGGAGTCAGATCCATCATACTTGTATCTAAGTATTTTAGTCAACTCAGCGGCATAACAAAGTACAGAGATTGGGTGACTTCCAAACACAGTCATACGTTTCTTACTGGCTGGAAGTCTCAGATCGGAATGTCAGTATGGCCCAGTCCTGGGGAGGCCTTCTTGCCGGCTGCAGACGGCTGCCTGCTTGCTGTGTCTTCAGCTGGTGGAGGAGACAAGGAGCTCTGTGTGGTCTTTTTTTGTAACGGCGCTGATCCCATTCTCGAGGGCTCCGCTCCCATGTCCTCACACAGACCCCATCTCCAAACACCATCACATGGGGATTACAATTTCGATATATCAGCTATGAAGGAACACAAACATTCCGTCAGAAATTTCGTTCTCTTTGAATTGTGGAAGCATGACAGTGAACTGATCAAGTTACTAAAAATGCCTCTGAATCTATTTCATGTGGGGGCTTCTGAAGAGACCTCTGCACTGTGCAGCTCCAAAGAGCCTCATACCCTCACAGCCCACGTGAAAGCACCCCAGGGAGGTGTGCTGTGTAGTCTTCAGGCAGGGCCTCAGTTATTAGGAAAATGTGTTTAGATACATTTTGTTGTTTATAGCAATAGTAGAGTGTGAAGACCACATTCACCAGCTTATGTGACAGGAAAACAGAATGCTAGCCTTGAGTTGTAATCCTTTTATTTTACTCATTGAATTTATTATGACATCATTGAAAGAAAGAAAGATAGTTTTGGAAGTATCAAACAGTATATCACAGCGCCACACAGACACCTCATACTTCATCCTAGGGAACACTCGGTATTAATAGCCAGTCTCTCGAGTGCCCACTCAGGAGCACACGGCGCAGAGTAGGACAGCTTTCCTGTCCTCAGCACTATGACAATCAGAGATGCCTTAACCATAAAAGCACCCCAGCATATTAAACAAAGTGGGACTTTACATGGGGAATTATGTGCCCATGCAATCTGCCTAGGGCAGCAGAGGCAGCTTCTGAGCTGAGCTCCCAGAGCACTTCCTGCTGCCAGCACCTCTCAGTCTCTGCTGAGCCTGGAACAGCTCCCACCAGTGTCACAGGAAAATGGTAAATCTGGAAGCTGCCACCACCGCTGCAGCCCTCAAAACCTGCAACATCTGCCAGTTTCAGGAATCACCCTGCTGCTGCGGAGTTAAGAGAGCTCCCGTCAAATTCAGAAGCCATTCCTGCAGCTGTCACCCCCTGTCAATATCCAAGCCAGTAAAATCAATGTGTTGCATTTTACAGCTCTCCTCAGTTCAGTTCAGTCGCTCAGTTGTGTCCGACTCTTTGCAACCCCATGAATCGCAACACGCCAGCTCCCTGTCCTAGCTTGACTCAATTCAGTCTCACAGGTTATCTTACCAGCGGAACTTACGTCAGGCCCAAAACTGAGTTCCAAGGAAGTCTGGAACAGGTAGTTTTTAGCATTTTCATCTCTAGGATAGAGTAGACAGAAATGCGGTGGAGGTTGAGGGAGTCAACCCATTTTACCCTCTACAATCATCTCTCTCTATTTCCTTCAAAAAGCGTGTGGGTTCTCATGTCACACAGCCTGTGTAGAAAAAGCTCCAAGAGCTTGTCCGGTGCCTTTTCATCAGAAGAAAGGTGCCTTTTATCTAGACCCACAGAAAGGCTTGGGAACAGCCTATGAAGGCCATGTCTGGGTAAGTGGCAATGTTCTGGGTTCCTATGAACTCTTAAAGAGTTTATTAATCACTTTTCAAAATGCATGTACAATATTTGTCAGAAGTATTTATGATATGTTATACAATATTAATTATATTAAATTGAAAATATTTTTTGCATCCTAAGAATATGATTTCAAAACTAAGCGTACCTGCTCCCAATAGGATATTTTCAAATTTCCCAAAGTTTTCTGTTTAGACATTACCTTGCAATGAACAAATGCTAAAATCTGTCCTAATGATGTAACTTTGATTTCCAGTCAGCAATAATAACTTATGAGATTAAAAGTGAAAAAAAATCTTCCTGAGAAATATTTAAGATCTGAGGTGATTTTGGAGTTAGCAAATTTGAATTTAATGTTACCTTAGAGGCAAAACTGTGACTGTTATTTGAATGAATTGCTTGTGTTAATTGAAATAGTATTAATATATTTTTCATACACATGAATTGTTCAGTAATCAAAAGATTTGCCTTGCTTTTAAATTTCAATCATGTTATGTCATTGGGTTCCAATCTTTTAACAAGAAAAGAGTTTGTAACTCATTTGTATTGTTTTAATTTTGTATGTAATAATTGTGTAGTGTTTGATGTTTCAGCTTGGATTGCTTTTATTTGTTTCTTGAAAAATAAAAACTAAAGATTCCAAAGAAAGCAGGCATGAAAAAAGGATGGCAGAGGGCATTGGCCATAGTTTGTGACTTCAAACTCTTCCTATATGATATGAATGAAGAAGACTCAAAACCCAGTGTTGTAGTGAGTCAAGTAATTGACATGAGGTAAGCTTTGAAAGGAAGAATGTTTTCTAGCAAAACAAGATCTGGAATAAAAATGGTTTCTGATATTCTTTTAAGTAGTGTTGTCACAGCTTAAGTTGTTCCCAATTTTCACCTTTGCCGTGAGGACTTTAAAAAAGATTTTTGCCTAAAGTTTACATCATTACCTCTTAGATGTGGATTATAACTGTGTTATATTTGTAAGAGCTCTTTTTTTTTTTTTAGTCAGAAGTTTATTTTCTTATTATGTTTGCATGTGTTTATAGTGGGGCTTCCCTGTTAGCCCAGCAGTAAAGAATCTGCCTGCAATGCAAGAGCTGCGGGTTCGATCCCTGGGTCGGGAAGATCCCCTGGAGGAGGGCATGGCAACCCACTCCAGTATTCTTGCCTGGAGAATCCCATGGACAGAGGAGCCTGGTGGGCTACAGTCCACAGGGTCGCAAAGAGTCGGACATGACTGAAGTGACTTAGCACAGAACAGCACATGTGTATAGCAGGAAAGGAAATACAACCTCAAAACCAAAAGTTCTTTACATTGAGATATTATTTATGTATTATAAAATTCACCATTTAAAAATGTGCACTCCACTGGTTTTTAGTATATCACAAGCTTGTAAAACCATCACCATCACCTAATTTTAGATTTTCATCACAT